>APFE030374343.1:83759-94785 GCA_000404065.3 Pinus taeda
GCTCTGAGAGATGCTGGTCTACCTGTTGCTTCATGCGGTTCTGAGCTTGATGAAGATTCTCTCGAAGATGGGCGAGCATGATTGCGCGGTGTTGTAGGAGTTGATCCACTGCTTGTACTTTTGAGCATCCCTTGAGATACGAAGTAGGTGAAGGCGGGAGTTGACCATATACTGCTTCATAGGGAGTCATTTTGGTGGTGGCATGATAGTTGGTGTTATACCACCATTTAGCCAGAGGTAGCCACTGTACCCAAAGGTGTTGCTTTTCTGAAGTGAAACACCTAAGGTAGGTTTCTAGACATTTGTTGACGGCTTCGGTTTGACCATCTGTTTACGGATGATAGGAAGTACTGAGTTTTAGTTGAGTGTCTTGTATTCTGAAGAGTTCCTGCCAAACATTACTGGTGAAGCTCGGGTCGCGATCGGACACAATAGAAGTGGGGATGCCATGCAATTTGAAGATCGGATCCATGAAAGATTGAGCAACCAAAGTTGGTGTAAATGGGTGGGTTAGGGCGCAGAAATGAGCATACTTCGACAATCGGTCCACAACCACCATGATGACTAACTTGTTCCCTGAATTTGGAAGACCTGTAATTAAATCCATAGAAACCTCCATCCAAATTGATGCCGGAATGGGCAATGGTTGTAATGTGCCTCGTGTGTTGACGGTTTCCCCTTTGTGGCGTTGACAGACATTGCATTCTGCTACGAAAGTAAGGATGTCCTTTTTCATGCCTATCCAAAAAAATGATCTTCTGGTGTGAGCATACGTCTTCTGAAAGCCCGAATGTCCTGCAATGGAAGATGAGTGCAATTCTGCGAAAATGCTACTTTTGAGGGTGGATGTTGGTGATATTACAACTCTGTCCTTGTAGCGAAGAATATCATCCTGCCACGAGTAGCCCTTGGTGGAATTTGGATCTACCTGCAATTGAGAAATGAGTTGGGAGAGCCCGGGGTGTGAAAACCATTCCTTGCGAGCTTCTTCAATCCATTCTAGAATGGGGAGGGAAATTGCTAGCAGAGTACTTTCCTCCTCAAATTGGCGAGATAATGCATCTGCTACACTATTTTCTTTCCCTTTCTTGTAAATGATCTCATAATCATATCCCATCATTTTGGCTAGACATTTATTTTTTTGTGGGGAGGATAGGCGTTGCTCCAAAAAATATTTAAGACTGTGATGATCTGTGCGGATTTGGAAACGTCGCCCCAATAAGTAAGGTCGCCAGGTTTCGACTACATGTAAGATGGCCATCATTTCCTTCTCGTAGGTAGATTTGCCCAGGTTCCTCCCACTGAGTTGTTGGCTTGTGAAGGCCAACGGTCGCCCTTCTTGCATTAAGACCACCCCAATACCTGTACCTGAAGCATCACATTCAATGACAAAAGATTTGGTGAAGTCAGGTAGTGCTAAAACTGGAGTGGAACACATAGCATTTTTTAGAGCTGTAAAGGCCTATTGTGCTTCCTCATTCCAGAAGAATGAATTTTTCTTTAGGAGTTGGGTGAGGGGCTTCGCTATGCGACCATAGTTGTGGAAAAATTTATGATAATAGCCTGTGAGACCCAAAAATCCTCGCAAGCTCTTCAAGGTCTTAGGTTGAGGCCATTCCTGCATTGCCTGGATCTTTTTGGGGTCCAGCTTCACGCCCCACAATGTGGCCCAAATACTCTACTTCCGCCATGCCAAACGAACACTTGGACATCTTGACAAATAATTTATGCTTGCAGAGTAGTTGCAAGAGTAGATCTACATGTTGAAGATGTGCGACCCAAGTGCAACTATAGATGAGGATGTCATCGAAGAAGACAAGGACAAATTTCCTGAGATATGGTTTGAGAATGTGGTTCATACGGCTCTGAAAAATAGAGTGGGCATTACAAAGACCAAATGGCATGACCAGGAATTCATAGTGGCCTTCATGAGTTCTGAAAGAAGTCTTGGGGATGTCGACTTCCTTCATGCAAATTTGGTGGTAGCCTGAGCGAAGATCCAGCTTAGTGAAGAATTGAGCCCCATTGAGTTCATCCAGCAAATCATCAACCACTGGGATGGGAAATTTATCTTTGACTGTCAACTTATTGAGGGCCCTGAAGTCGGGACACATCCGCCACTCGCCATCTTTCTTGAGCACCATGACCACTGGGGATGAATAAGGACTAATGCTGGGACGAATGACACCTTCTTCCAAAAGTTCCTTGATGATTTTTTCTATTTCATTCTTTTGGGTAAACGAATAACTGTATGGGCGCACATTTGGGGGTTGGGCCCCTAGAACCAAGGTGATGCTATGATCATATTCCCCTCGCAAGGGTGGAAGCTCATGAGGCTTGTCAAAGACCGGAAGATGGTTATTTAAAATCTGTTGCATCTCAGGATGAATTAGCAGAGGCTTGGTTTCGACTGCCTGGATGGCATTAAATTGATCTAAAACTCCATGATTGCCCTTTTTTAACAATTTTTCCATCCTATGCGAGCTGATGATAGAGGGGGCTCCCGCCTGGAGTCCACGGAGGGTATGTGTGTAGTTGTTCTGCTTAAAACTCATATATAACTCCTGGAAATCCATTGTGATTGGCCCAAGAGTGCAGAGCCATTCAGCTCTGAGGACAATGTCGTAACCCCCCATGTGTATGGCAAACATGTGGGTTTTCAACTGATAATCCCCCATTTGAAGTTTGACATTTTCACAGTGGCCTTCACATTTCATTCTGCCTCCATCCACAATTTGAACTTGGAAGTTAGAAACTACTCGTACAAAAGAATGCACTGCTTCTGCAACTTTTTGATGGATGAAATTATGTGTACTTCCACTATCAATCAAGACTACTACTGGGCGATGTTTAATAAAACCTCTAATTTTGAGAGTTTGAGGGGAATAAATCCCTACCAAAGCATGCAACGAAATAACTGGTTCATCAAAGACATTGTCCTTTTGGTTGTCTTCTTCTAGCTGCTCATGTTCCTCCAGTGGTGGATCTTCCTCTGTTGAGCTGTAGTCAGTGGCATCAATTTGAAAAAGTTGGGCTCCTTGCATTTATGACCTAGGGAGTATTTTTCATCATAGTAGTAACATAGGCCTTGCTTTCTTCTTTCATCCATTTCCACAGGTGACATCTTTTGGACCTTAAGTGTTTGAGTCGTGTTGTGAGCCTGTGGGGGGCGACCTTTAGCGGAGAAATTTGGGCGACTGTATTGGGCTGCTAATGCACGTTCCATGTTACGAGCTACCTTGCAAGCCTCCTTCCATGTGGGAGGGTGGTGCAGTAGGACTTGGGCTTTGATAGCTTCTTTAAGACCACTGTTAAAACATTCCGTGTAGAACACATCTGAGAGACCCCAAGTGCGGAAAGCTAAGGCTTCAAAAGCTGTAATATATTCATCCACTATACCAGTCTGTCGGAGCTTAGTAAGATGACACAAAAAAGATGATTCTTGGTCAAAGCGGTCTTGAAGAGCTTTGGTGAATTTGGGCCAAGTCCTAAAAGGTCCAGTGCAACGTTGATGCCATTCCCACCATTCCCAACTTTCATTGTCCAAGTACATGCTCCCCAACATAAGCTGAGTCTCATCATTGAAGATGTGATTTAGTTTGAAATACTGCTCCATTTGTGCTATCCATGTCGACGGGTGAGAACCGTCAAATTTATGCATATCCAACTTGGGAGGTCGTTGACTGGGTGGTGGGTGGGTGTCCCAGACGCGAGGAGAGTGGCTAGACTCACCCTCATTGTGTTCATGGCCATTATACGCCTCCTTGTGGGCTTGCTCCTTGCCCTTCGGGACTATTTTCTCGACCATGCTATATAGTCCGGTAAGCTGAATGTGGAGGTTTTGCATTGATTCTTCAAGTTTGTCCATCCTTTCATTGGCCATCGCTTGAGCTCTAGTTTCTACCATACACCAACCAGATTTTTTTTAAATTGGTACCGCCTAAAAAAAAAAATTCACTAAGAAGTGAATGGTACCACCGTGCTCAGCTCGTCGTCCTGATTCTGATGGGCTAGATCACCAATAAGCGCCCCGAAAGATCTCAGACTTTTTCTTTTTCTTTTTTTTCTTAAAACTCCTAACGGAGTTTTACTCCTTCCTTATCAATACTGCAGTGGCCAAATCCTCAAAATGTCAATGCGGCCAAAAGTCCTGCAAAAATTATACCCCGGTATAGGAACCCTTCACAATGACTCTGATCTGGTGGATCTGAGAGATCTGAATGGCAGATTTGATAGCTCTGGGCGGCGGAACTAACTGCTTCTGCGGATCTAATGGATCTAATAGATCGGAATGGCTGGTTAGGACCGATATCTGTTGCTGCTGCACTCCTTTGCACAAGTGGATCTGGAAGAGATGATGTGTGATCCCCCGATAGAAAAGGGAACTATGGTCTTGAGGAGTGTCAGGTGCTACATATCACAATATACATAAGGGTCTGGCAGTAGTACTCAGCCCAATGTTTCAGGGCTTTAACTAAGAAGGATCGACCATACCCTTAGCCGTACAACCCGACTACCATATCGTACGGGCGAGTAATCTCTCCGAGTGCTGCTCTCGGTGTACTGTAGCCGCGAGATGGCCGACGGTTTATCTATGGCGAGGTTTCAAGGGAGCCTAGGGGGCTTCCGATATACCCAGAGGGTACGTGGAAGACAGTCTATGCACGGTTCTGTCTAATGCGCTACTACTCAAAGGGGTACCCACAGGGGTTACAAGGGAGTCCAACAGACGTGACCACCTCTTGTATTTCCTGCGTGCATGCCTCCCCAAATCCGCAGGTTTATGCACTCAATGACAAATCCATTGGTTTAAAGACGCCGGAACACGTCTCTAGCCAAAAAAAAAAAAAAAATAAATAAATAAAATAAATAAATAATAAAAAATAAAAAATAAATAAAAAAATAAAATAAAATAAAAAAAATAAAATAAAAAAAAAATAAAATAATAAATAATAAATAAATAAAATAAATAAATAAATAAAAAATAAAATAAAAAAATAAAAAAATTGCTAAGAAATGGAGATCCCACCGGCCCTGGAAAGTTCTCTGATACCACTTGTTATGCTCTTAACCTGCAAATGATACCCAAATACAAAATATGCGAAGAAAAGATACCCAGAACACAGAATAGCAATGATTTTATTATTCAGAGAGTAATGTTCACTTGTCTCTTCGAGGGGGCAACCTCCAATAGAGCAGAGCTCGATTACAAAATAAGACACGACGCTCCTCGCAGGGAGTCTCTATCCTTTATATATGACTCATACATGGATTACCATGGGCCAATACTGTGGTATTAATAATACCATCTATCTAATACTACGACCCATTTGCAACTAACTGTGGTTCCGTTATTAATTGCGGATTAACCACTTACAATTATTAATATGGGCTTTATTGACTCTTGACTATGGCGTGATCCCATTACATAAATAAGGGGGTTAGGGTGGGACCCTAACATTTTATGTGTTTTCTGTGTTTATATTTCTGCAATATTTTATGTGTTCCAATGCTTCGTAATATATAATTTTCTAACAGTCAGGACTTAGGAGACAGATGCATCATACTTACCATAGTTGATTCATTATTTCAGATGCTTCTCAGTTGCAGTTGTCGTGGTTGCAACAATAACAAATGAGAGGGAGTTGCAATGTAGATGTAGGGTTGGTCGTAGTATGGGAGTGTCACCAAAAACATAGATGTAGCATCATAGTTGCATAGTTATTGGTGGGCATCAAGAACCAGACATCAACAATGTGACAGGAGATGGTACAGAGATAGGTTGTTGTGGCAGGGTGTGAAACACTAGAACACAATCCTCATTAAGAGGGAGTGTTAATTTTTGTAGCATTGGATGTGCTCTAGCCATGAAACTTGGTGGAGAGGATAGAATACATGAGATCTCCATAACCAAGAAATCGTTTCTGGAAATTCCACGTAGAGATGACTTAATTAGATTATTAACCTATATTTTAATGTTTCCTAAGTCTAAAATTAAGAAAACTGGTTAATTAATTAGAATCAATTAAGTCAAGGTGATAATTCTTTAGAAACTCACATGGATTGACTCCGATATAGTATTGCCCTGGATTAAGTTTTAATCTAGGTCATCGTTGTTGCAACAAAATATTATATGAAGAATTCGATGGGCACTTAGAGAATACACTAGAGACACTTGTGGAGTTCGATTTTCTAGAGTAGCAGCAGTGAGTTTTTGGAAGATTTCGAGCTTCATAGGGAAAGTAGAAATAGGGAGGGGTAGGGACAATGAGGTTGGAGGAAGATTTCCATATCCGGTGAAGTGCATTATAGAGAAAGGCTCGAAATTTCTCCAGGAAACTACAGAGGCAACACAGAGGCTTCATTTGGAAATTCGATTTGCTAAGTAAGGAAGATGTTCTCAGTTCCATAGGTAGGGTAGATGTTCCAGAGTGTCGGAGAAGCATTTTCCCAGTCATCAGTAGGTAGGATGACTTTATTAGGAGACGATCCAGGAAACACATGTGGCATGCAACCTCAGGTTGACGCAAAGCCTGTGCAGACCGAGTTGGATGACTTGCTTTTTAGGGGCTATTGAGTGTCGGGATTTCTCACAGTGAGGGTAATTTCCCTCAATATATCTTTGCTGGTATTTTCTCTGTGGGACTGCCATTTTCCAGCATCTAGATTGTACTCAGAATTTCTCACTACTGCATAATAATAAAACCCTCAACTGCTGCACTGGGTTTCCCAAGTTGGGTTTTTTTGGGGACAATTATCTAAATAATTGTGTCATATTTTTATATGTGTGCGTTATATTTTCTCAGTTTCCAATGCTATTTTCTTCCACAATATTTTATTTGTGGATTTTTCAGTAGTGAATTATTCGTTGTTTGTATGGATAACAAATTGTTAATTAATTTGCAGTTAGAAGAATAATTTCCAGTCACTGCAATAAAATTTCGTAGCGATATTTTCTGAGCTACAAAGTAATTTCGTAGCACCTAAATTTTCACATTTGTTTGGTCCATTTGACCTCATTGTTTGGTATCTCCTTCGCATCATGGAGGTTGAGGTCATATATGGCATTAGAGGTTAAACTGAGGTGTAACTTGCACTCTTTTTTTCGTGGTTGGAGGCCTAGTTGTTTAATTGAGCCTAGCCCTCCTTTTTCCATCTTTGTGAGTGAGGGCCACTCTCCATTAACTAGATAGATCTTGCAAAAGGATTGCAACCTATTGGATTCTTGGAAAATTTCTTGGGTTCTCAATGAGATCATGGAAGACAGACCCATTCCCAATTCATCTTCAATACCAGTGTTAGAAAAAAGGTAGGCATTACCTATATGGTTAAACTAGAATCATATCCTCATGGTGCACTACATGGTTTTGGGTTAAGGTGAAGTTAGGATCACTATTTGTACATGCCCAACCCTTGTTCAACAAACCATCTTCTATATCCTTGACCTAAGTATGAACATGTTCATCCACATTTCTCACAGCAACCTTTGGAACACATTGATGATTTTGTAGTGCCTTGGATTATATTTTTTTCTAAATCTTCTGGAAAATTGCTTAAATTTTTTACCATAAATTTATCTAAACAATTGTTATTATTAGTGGGCTTCTATGGGCGACAACAATAACAATAGGGGGGCTACACTAATAATAACAATAATGGGGCTACACTAGTATTATAGGGACATAACATGCTCCTGTCCTTCAAAAAAATGTTGTCCTCAATGATTGAGTAGTTTTGGATGCTTCTATATAAAATTTTCATCCTCCCATGTGGAATCTTCAGTGGATAAGTTATTCCATTTAATGAGATACTATGAAATTGATCGATTTTGTAGTTGTCAGGTTCTTGTTTACGTAATTGCTTCAAGCTCTAATATGATTTTTCCTTCTTCATCAAGTTTTGGCAATATTGTTTGAACTGGGAGCTTGTCACTGATAACCTTCTTTAAGCATGAAACATGGACTGGATGTACTTGGGAAGATGTAGACAACTCCAATTTGTATGCCATTGTAACACTTTGTAAGGACCATAATACTTGGGTGATAATTTATTATCCTTCTTAGCTTTCTTGAGGGGCATTTGTTTGTATGGTTTTAGCCTTAAAAATACCCAGTCGCCTACATCAAAACTTCTTTCACTACGATGTTGACCTTCTTGTTGTTTCATTTGATTCTACACTAGAGTGAGTTTATCCTTTAAGAGTTGGAGAACTTATTTTTTATGCTTGATGTGATCTTCCATTGCTTGAACCTTAGGATTTTCTCTTAAAGATGATGCGATGGATGGTGGATGATATCCATAAAGTGCCATAAAAGGGGTCATTTTTGCTACAGTATGGAAGGAAGTGTTATACCACCATTCATCTAGAGGAAACCACTTGACCCATTGCGTTTGTTTATTAGATACAAAGCAAAGAAGATATCATTCCAAACATTTGTTCACTATCTCAGGTTTCCCATTAGATTAAGGATGATAGGATAAGCTATGATCTAATTGAGTACCAAGACAAGAAAATAATTCCATCCAAAATTTTCTAGTGAAAATGGAGTCTCTGTCACTTACAATAATTGTAACAACCCTAGTGAAAATTCCATGTAATAAGAGGTAAAAGCCACAAATGAATGGGACACTTATTCCGAGTTGAATGTTGGGCAAGACATCTTATTGTGTGTTCATTTTGTTGTTTATGGCTAAGGAAATTGGAAAAGGAAATGGCTAAGGCTTTGGAAAGGCAAAATGGAAATTTTGGCACAATTATTTATTAAAATAATGGAAATTAGGAGAAAAAGAAGGTGAAAGGTCACTGGTTGCATGTGAGGAGGAAAATGAAGGAAAATGAAGAAAATAGAGGCCTCATTCATAAAAATCCTTCTGAGGATCGGTTGGTAACCTTTTAGCAATTTAGTGTTGAAACTCTTTCATTATTCTCTATCTCTCTCTCATACTCTCGGATACCTAGAGTTTTCTTGGAGCACTTTGACATTGGAGAAAGAAAGGGAAAGAAGGCAAGAGGTAGCAAAGATCAAGCAGGTAAAGGAAAGATCAAGTAGCTACAATAGGATTCATTGTAGGTATCGACTTTCATGTGTATTTTCCTTGCTAGATTTGTCATGCATGGGATTTCATGTGTTTCTTTTCTACCATGGCATGGGTTTTGTCAAGTGTGATAGTATTTTCAGCCTAGCCTTGCCATTTCTCGATAACTTTGATAAGATGGGTTCTCTCATACGGTTTGTGTGAGATGGATGGATTAGATTCAAAGCCAAGTGGGTGGATCTACTGTTACTAGGAATAGTGTCCACTCGGAGCTGCTATTCCCACTAAGACTAGTAGCTATCTTAGAAACAAACAAGTAAAGTCTACTTTCGCTTTCCTTTATGAAAATAGATAAGAGTGGAACAAAAGGAGACCAACCTTAGTCTTGTGCTTGGTTCCCTTGCTTGATTCCTCTCCTTCCTGATAGATCTTGGCCGCTTCTTCTTCGTCTGCCCAACTTCAAAGAGCACCTGTGGAATCAAAGCAGCATACTACTATCGAAGAACAGAGATCTATATTCATAAATAACACAGGACCAGATATGTGTTAACCATACAAATGCATATATAACCAAACATACAAGAATATGGAGGAAAACTTGAATAGCTTTATTAAGATCAAGAAATAGCAAGAGGATTACAACCATATGTTCTGACCCAGCATCATCCTCCAGCAAGAAAAGACCTTCTTCACCTCAAGTAAAGCTTAGATCACCCAACACTATGAATTTACACCAAGAAAACAACAACACTTCTCTACAAGATACAAGATTCCAGCCTCTGGTGATCTCTGTGATGAGGGATCCATATATAGAATGATTGTAGGGGGGTGAGTCATCTTCTGGGGTTTTGATTAGTGTCCTCTCTCTGATAGTTCTTGATTCCACTTGGAGAATGATGATCTCTTACTCATCCCTGGTTGAAAAGAGAGAGGCAAGTGTCAGAGGGGAAGCTTCTGGAAGATTCCATGATCTTCCACCTCGCAAATTGTCCCTGCCATTTGTCCATTCCTGAACATCGCACCCTACAGAGGGGCCATTCAGTATGCATCGCACTCTTTACACTGGGAAGGTGATATGCATCGCACCCTCTGCACTGGGTATTCAATATGGTCCAGTTTTGACCATTTATAAGCAGTTTTTAGTGGAGAACTTCTGGGAGATGATGTAATCAGCTGACCTTTTTCCTTTAGGCAGTGAAGCATCACTTTTAGGGACTTAGGATCCCTCAATTTATGGACATTTATGATTGGGGTTGCAGTGCCCATAAATGTCTGTAACAGTTGCCCCCTAAAGCATGAGGTCATTAATCTTTTGATGTCGGGTGAAATGCTTTACTATGAGGATCTGAAGTTTTTTCAAGCTGGGAGGTGACTTGTAATAAGATACAATACAATACATTATCTTGACAACATTTTTTCATGATCTAGCTGAGGCGGGCATTCCCATGCTCGACTTTATAAATTCATTTTCATGTACATAGGACAGACAATCGTGTGTGTGGCAGACTAATGATTTGGACTCATCATCCTTTGATTTGGATGATCATCTGTTCGACAATGATGTACATTTGATTTCTTTATATTCCTAAATATATCGCAACCCGGATGGATGAAACTAGATCCGGGGTCTTCAAAACTCGTTCAATATTCACTCGGAGTACAAGTCGATCCATGTGAAAAATGTTCTAGATTCGAACATGGAAAGACATCGCCTGATTACCAGCCAATGATGTAAGCTGTTAACAGGCGCGAGAGGAATCACCAATAATGACAATGACCCTCAAGGTACTACAGTACAATTCACGTGGTGTGAAAAAGGACTTAGCGTCGAACACCACGCAAAATCTCTTGGTCAAAGGCCATTAATGTAAACCTGTCGTCGAAAGTGAGAAACTTGCCATTGGGGCATGTAAGCTTCAAAGTACTGAAAGGGTTGTTCCTAGGTCGACTTCTTGGATAATGAGTTGATGTCGACAAGAAGTGACCCGTC
>APFE030374344.1:9701-25104 GCA_000404065.3 Pinus taeda
AAAACCCAGTTAAATTACAATAATTACAAGCTGAAGGCTCTAAGTAACCAGATCTATGATTATGCTGCACATAAATTAAAAGATTTTTAAAATTTTAGAGGTGCTAACTCGAAACCCTTCGTGCATCACCAACAAAAATCTTATGATAAACCAAGAGCTAATTTAGTTGGGCTCTTCAGAAAATACGGATCGGGAGTTGGCTGGCTCAACTGAAAACTTCCCCTAACGCTTGATGATCTAAATCAAGATTTTCTTGCAAAACTCGATCCAACCGTTAAAAATAGAGTGAGAAAATAATAATAAAACTTAGACAAATAGGGATACCTGCTATTACGTTCAAAATTTAAATTATTATTCAAACCCCAACAATTGAGCAAGATACCTGTACTCAAATCACTCTTCAGAAGCTATCATCAATGGCTATAGAAAAAATTATGCACGAAAGAAAACATTTTACAACATTCCCATGAAGAGTAACACTAGCAGAAATTAACCCCAAAGTCTTTCTTTATTATCCAGAAAAAAGAATTACATCAGAGCCTTTTGTTAGGCACACGACTCAAAGATCGGATAGATCGACTAACAAATGACTTCCTATTTAAAGATAAATCGTCCAACGACTAGTTCGAATGATTCTCATCAAAGCAATCTCGACCGTTGATGAAGATTAAAATTTCTTTTAATCTCATCCATCAAAATATTTAATTAAATGCATTTTAATTTTCCCAAAAATTTTGACTTTGACTTAACCCCCAGGGATCAAAGGTTTAAAATTGAGCAAAATAATTAATTTACCTTAGTCCCAGGACCTTTTAAAATTCAATTTTTTAGGACCGACGAATTTGTCCTTCGGAGAATTTAAATTTACCTAGGGCCTAGAATTAATTAAATTTCTGGCTTAGGATTTTAATTAATTTTTTCCCTGAAAATTTAATTAACCCGAGGGGATAAATTATTTTTCCAACCCTCAGGACACTCATCATGATTTTCATATTTTTTACATCATAAGGGGGAAAACTCATTTGTAATAAACCCTCATAGACTACCCATTTTTGCGACACAAATATAATCCAGTAGATCAAGCAATTTGTAATAAAATAATCTAACCAAATAGTTAGGATTATTCCCAAATCACTTTTACATAGACTCGATCTAGAACACTAAGACTCGCCTAAGATTTTAGCAACAAAATCTATTCCAGCTTTGGGGTAAGACTGGAGGGGAAAACTCTACCGACCATTCGAGAATGGATTGGTGAGACAAAAAACCTCCCAGAATGGAGACTGTCACTAGAAAAGTAGGTTTACCTAAGCTGTTACATACATGACACGGTTCTATTGAGATTATTTACATTATAGACACACTAATGGGTTTACATTATAACATGATGATCATGCTGATGATGATAACTGGACGACACGAACACATCGATCAGGGGATATCCCTTTTGCAAAAAAGGGAGTGTACTGCTATGGGGTTGTTGACACGGAGTGGTCAACAAGTTGTAAACCATAAACCTCCTATTTTATGGAGAGACCAGGCTCACCACTGAGATGGTTACACAGATAGGTGTTTGAGCTATTGTATTGTTTTTTTATTCTTACAGTGAAGAGAAGGCATGTGATCAAGTGTCATAAATTTGTACTTTCTGTCGTAATTTCAGAATGTTGTGTTTGTATATTTGACATTTATTCATCTGTTGTTTCCATAGGTTTTCATTTTTTCTGTAACCTAGGATTTGTCTAGCAGTGTAGGGCTGCTTACCACGTCAGAAAAATCTAATATTTCAATGCATTGTGAAGTCCTCCGAAAGGGAAAAATTGTTATGAAACCAGTAGAAATCTTGATACACTAATTTAACTAACAATCACTTCTCTTCAATACATTGTGAACTGTTCCGAGTGGGGAAAAGTCATTATCAAACCAGTAGCAGTCTTGATACATTAATTTAACTAACAATTACTTCGCATCTCAACACCTTATCCATTATATGATAATATATATATATCGTCTCAAATCTTATTTTCCATTTTCTCTTGAAGGGTTCCTCCAAGCACTGGTAGAGAATTGCATTTAGAGTTTATCTTATTGTGCTGTTACCTCGTGTTTGATTCATTGTTCTTTCCATGTTATGTTTTCTGTAGTGTTTTGAGGCTTTTCTAAGTTCGTTGTTTAATGTAATTTCTATAAATTACAATTAACTATAGACCATCTTTTGTGTAAATGAAGGTCTTATAGCTCTATTGATAGTCTTGTCGGTAAGAGCAAAAAAATGTTAGTATGAAATGAAGGTGTTCTTTTGCCCTTCACTACAAAGCAAATTTGTTAATGTCATTGTTGTTTAGTATTCAATTGAGCTAGGTTGCTTTCTCTTTCGTCATGCTTCTCTAAGATAGGTGGTACATTGTGCTTTTAAATTGTAAACTTAAGCTGCATTCATAGGGAATTAGAGTGAGAACCAACATGGTTAATTCTTTTTTGATTTTGTATGTAGAATATTGTGATAACTGTTCTAGTATCCAATGTCACATATCTGTGATTGCTTTTCTGTAGGTGAGCATAACTGGTGTGACTGGTGCCCGTGCTTCAATAGAATCACGTGTTGAGTTTCTTCTTCAAGAAATTAAAAAGGTTATTCCTTCTCTTTTCCAATCAACAAAATATCTACCTTTGAGGTATTTGTGGTTTCTTATCTGAACCTTTTATTTGGATTAATTTGTCATCTTGTGTAACTCATAGATATACTATGACATTTAACATAAGGTAGAACTTATTAGCATTGAACTTTCCTTTTACCAATCAAATTTCAAAGAAATTTGATGTTACTAATACTATTTATGGAATAACATGCAGTTTTTTTGTTTAATTGAAAATTTTCATGTTTTACCTGACAATCTACTTGGATTGCGACCTTCTTCTTGATCTGATTGGACCATCTTGTTATTGGATGTCTTCATGAAGAAGTTAGCGTAGGCACATAATAAAAACCTACATAATTAATGAGGGGATTGTTGCCATGATACAAAAGAAAATTGAAGGTGTCTTTATTGACATTGCATAATGAAATAATCAACCATGCCTTAGACACAAAGACCAAAATTGAGATTTAGATGAAGTCTCCTATCATGGATCATGACAATAACATTGAGTTGTTGTCAGTGGCCAACTAAAGTCTTGTAGGAGTCTGGAGATGTTGATGTGCTCTCCTTTCATTGGGAGCATGGGCTCATGCACTGGATCCAAAAATTGTGAAATGTGAAATAGAAGGTTTGCTGCCATACCATTTCTTGTAAGGAGTGATGCCTATGACATGGGTAGGTGTTCTATTGATGATATGTGCTGTAGAAACAAGCATCTCTCCCCAGAATGACAGCTTCATTTTCTTGGAGTGAAACATGCAGCAAGCTGTGGAGTGTAAGGAATGGTTCCCTGCCAAGAAATGCTCTCATATATGAGAAATGACTGGAACACATTGGTGATATATTCGCCTTTGCCATCATTCTTGAGATGCCCATTTCCATGAGATTTGAATTCCTAGAACTTTCCAAACACTTCATCCTTATATTGTAATGGTGTATGCCCAAGGAAAGTGGGAAAAATCATCAATAAATGTGAGGAAGTTGTTCTCTCCTGAATAGAAGATATTACTAGAAATCAGATCAAGAGTCTTAGAAGTTCGTCATACGTTGTCCTCCTGAAATTACTGTTGATGTTTCCCCATTACACATGCTTCACAAACGCCACTCGGTGGTTTGATCTGTTGAAGGTCGTCAACAGTAAGAAGACAGCTGATATGTCACAAAGAACTGCAGTTGGTAGGACTGAGATGCTAGTTCCATAACATACTAGTGGCATTGATATTGACCACCCTAGGAATAAATCCTTTTCTTCACTTTGGAAGGAGTCTTTTCGAGTGTGCACATGTTATATTATTGGTCATAATGTTTAGAGGCAACCACTTTGAAATAATGATTCATTTTCTTTACAACTCATCAATCTGACCAGAAATTCCATCATTGTATTGGTATGTGTAATATTATAGAGAGAAAGAAGATCTGGTCCAACACAAACATGAAAAATGACTCCAAAATTAGTTGTATCAATGATGACATCACCACGCCTTGTGTATTGCTAAATTGTGACCAATATTGCTCTCTTTCGATTGTGCTGCTATCTCTATTTGGAGAGAAGGTGCCCATGTTGGTCATATGTTGAGTAGATCTATAATCAACAATCCACTCTTGTTGAGAAGTGTTGAAATACACTGTAGTGAAATATAGGTGTCAATGTCATTTCGATATAGATATAAATACAATGTTGACAACTTTTGGATTTAGCTTCCAAGGTCTCTCGGACTCTCGATGATAGTGCATATTCCACACCATAATCCTAACAGATAAGTTGTCCAACTTTTGCTACCTCAATTCTAAGGGGTTCTTTTGGGACTAAGCAGAGAGATCAAGACATTTGCTAATGGTTGAATGAGCTCTTTGAATCTGGTGGTTTTAGGTTGACCACAAATCCAATTGCTAGCAGAAGCCGAAGTTCTCTATTAATTAATGGTTTAAGGCTGACCAACAACTCTAGAAATTGATTCTAAAGCGCAACACATCTAGGAACAATTCCTGGTTTATTAGGATATTGATGTCTTTTGCTAACTAGAAGTGCTCGCAAATGGCGATTTGAAGATGACTGCAAACTGTGGAACATGGCCCTAAGGTTTAGCAGTTCCTGGAGCATTTCCTGATTTAGTTGGAAGTTGATGTCTTTTGCTAATTGGAAGTGCTCGCAAGTGGTGATTTGAAGATGATCGCAAACTTATGTTGGTTTGAAGATGACCACAAACTGAATCATTCTTATAGCTATGACTCTAGCTACAACTCTGATTCTGGCTAAGGATTGAGGCTTTGGTTCTAGCTATGGATTAGGATTTCTTGTACATGCTTGATTGATAGGGATTCAAAACTATAAGCCTCACTATCAATCACTTATATCGTTCACCTCTTGTTAGATGAGAAGATGAATATGTTTCCTCAATGATTACATGGATGAGGATAAAAAACTATGATCTTCTATGAGGCTAACTTGATGAGGGTGTCAGGTTCTATTGAAATTGCACCCATTTACAATGCAATTGAACACCATTCTAGCTCTCAAAACTTTGTCATTCCTCGCATTCAAGCTCGGTCTTAACTCTTGGAACTCTATCTTGATCCCTATTCCTATAGCTTTATCAGATGGAGCAGGCACTTTGGTCCATCTTGTTAATTGAAGTTGGAGATGGAAGGGTTCTTCTAAATTTAGAAGTGCGCTAAATTTGGTAGTGAAACCCACAAGTGAAGCTAAGGCATGGTTATACTTTCTTATAGTTTTGACTTCGGAAAATTCTCTAGTTTTCCTATAGTAAAAAATAGTGAATCAAACTCAGCGATGCATGGAGATTTAATCTTAGTTCGACTTGAGTCTAGTGAGGTAGTTCGACTTGAGTTCAAGGAGCTAGTTTGACTTGAGTTCCAATAACCAGTTCGACTTGAGTTTTGTGAGGCAGTTTACTTGAGTTGAGGAGCTAGTTTGATTCTATGTAAAGGGCATAGACTTTGTAATCACATGATTACACACTAGAGACGTGTGTTTTAGCTTAGCAATTAGTAAGAAGAGATTCCAATTTAGTGTGCTAGGGCAGAGAGGCAAATGTCGAATAGCCTTAGCAATTTCTTCAATAGCGTGCTCACTTACCAAGGCCGAGTTAGTCTACTTAGGAGTGCCAAATAGCTTATATGAATTCATACAACAGCATATGCAGATGCCGAGTTGGTTAGAAAGATGCAGAATAGTTCGGAATGTCGTTTTTGTTATGTCTTCCAACCTTATTCTGATTTGGTAATACCCTGACCTTAAGTCCAATTTTGAGAAGTATTTAGCGACATGTAGTTCATCCAACATTTCATCGATAAAAGGAATTGGAAAGTTGTTTTAATTGTTATTTTGTTTAGTCCTCGATAATCGATGCATACTCTGAACGATCCATCTTTCTTTTGAACTAACATAACTGGAGCAACATATTAACTTCTACTTTTTGTGATGATGCAACACTTTAAAAGGTCTTGGACTAATCTCTCAATTTCAGTTTTTTGATGATGTGGATATCGATACGGTTTGATGTTGGTGGGATTTGATCTTGTTTTGACTTCTATTGTATGCTCGATTTTTCTTTTAGGAGGTGTCTTCACTAGAAGATCTTGGAAGACTTTTTCGTGCTTTTGAATTACCTCTTGGACTTCTGGTGCTTCTTCATTGACCAGATTTGAAGTTATTTCTAATTGATGACACTGTACTACATAAGCTGATGCTCCCTTCTGAATCATTTTCATCATATAGGATGATGATACAATTTTAATTCTCAGGTGGCTGGAAGCCACATAACTTGTATTTATGCCCTTCCCATTTAAATTTTAGAAATTGCTTTTGATGGTTGGTAGAGTGCTTGCCTAGGGTTTGAAGCCATTGGGTTCTTAGGACCACATCCACTTCTCCTAATGGTACAATGTAGAATGGAGAATCTAGATTATAATCTTGAATTTGTAATTTGACTTTATGGCTCTTCCCAAGTTTTTCAATTTTCTTACCATCAGCTACCATAACCTTCATGTTGGACATGGGAAATGTGAAAATGTTGAGTTTTTTCGCCATAGTAGAGTCCAACAAGTTGTAGGTGTTACCGGTATCAATCAGAACCATTATGTTTCTCTTCTTGGTATGTCCTTTTAACTTTAATGTTTGGGGCTGCGATATACCTGTCATCGCTGATAATGATACTTGCGGAATATTCTTGTTATCTAGATCTGGAGAGAATTCTAGAGACACTTCGATTTCTTCTGTCTCTGATTCATCATTGTCTGAATCATTAGTTGCTTCACATTTATACAAGTTCTTGGTCTCTGTTCTTTTAGCGCACCTATGTGTAGGATCCCATTTTTCACCACAATGTTTGTATCTACCCTCTTTCATTTTTTGCATTTCCAAGTTAGTTTTCTGTCCTTCACGAAGATGAGGTGGAACATATTTTGTGTTATCCATGTTCACAGCTTGGGAAAATCTTTGTCTCGAATATACTCTTTCAACTTTTGGCCACTGCTTCTTTTCGTGCCTCTTTTCAACAATATTTTCCTTTTGTCTTGCTACTTCTATAGAAGTGATGTCTTGAAGCTCAAGTTCAGCGTGGAGATGGGGTTTAGGTCCCGTGGTGTATGATTGAATGAGACAAGTTTATGATAATCTAGGTAGTTGTGCAACTAAAGTTTCCCATTCTCGAGTGTATTTGTTCACATCTCCTTTTTGTTGCAGTCTAGTGAGCGCTGAGAATAACTCTTCTTCCTTGAAATCTTTTAAAGAATGCATTTTTCCACCACATATACCAATTATATGCTTTGCCTTCCATTTGCATGGATGCATCCCTGATCTCTTTGTCATCCGTGTCAATATTGTAGATCTCGAAATATTCTTCTGCTTTATTGAACCAAGTAACATTGCACTCCTCATTACCGTCAAATTTGGAGAGTTCAAGTTTTGCTCTTTGTTGATATGTCACAACTATTGGAATAAAGAGAGGGTATTGATTTGCACGCTGCATATTTGAGAATTGATTCCAAAGCCGCATATTTTGAAAATTCGTGTTACTATTTTGTTGATGGGGTATGGTCGATGTTTTTGGAGACTCGAGTTTCTCATGTGAGTCTGACGAGTTTGACGAATCTGGGGAATTGAGATGTTGGATAGCTTTGTTATTTTGGGGTATTTGATCAAGTGTAATCTTCAACTTGTCACAAATACATGTCAACATCACCATTGCTCGACTATGATTTAGATTCATCGTATTTGAAAGGATTGCACGATCTCTTTTAAATTCATTATGGTTCTGCTCGAGTTGATTCTATATTCTCTTTGATGTATTCTGGAGCACCTCGATTTGTTCGCCATGTCCGGTCACGTTAGTTTCCAAAGCTATCAAACTTTTATTGAAATCGGCCATTGACATTGATGAAGCCATTGATCGAGTATGCTGGAGTATACTTATCCATCTTAACTTTTCTTAACTTGATCCTATTTTTTTTTAATTAAGAAAAACCTTTTATTATTATTATTATTTAAGATTTGTTTTTTGTTCTATTCTTAAATTTATATAATTAAATTATAATTATATTATTATATAACTATATAACTTTAATTATATAATTATATCACTATATATTTTAAAACTTATTAAGCGGAAGAGGATAGTGATGAAACGTCGATGGTGGATGGAGTGAAGGGACGGGTCACGATGAATGACAACAGTGAAAACACGCAGAATGTTAAACAGAACACGGAGGGTCGGGGCTCGAGTAGGAACGATGGAAGCGCAGCCGGAGATGGTGGTACGATGAGGTGAGTCGACTGTCTGTTTGGAAGCTACCAGGAACAGAGATGTGGTGCGACCGCTTTACCAACAGAGATGGCGGAACATTACGGACACGGGACGAAAAGATGGAAATGGGAGTGTAGGGCAGCGGATTCGCAGGGACACAGTGAAGGGGCACAATGGGGGAGCAATATGACTTGGGGACGATCGGTGCCAGGAGACAACGAATTACCAACCGAGGAATGATAGGCTCTGATACCACCTGAAGCGCACAAACTCTTTAACAGAAACATGTATAGATATATTTATTAATTATTGAATGACGGATACAATTTTGGGAGGCCCCTGGCTTAAATACTGCCTCGGGTGCCAGATCATGCCCTTTGCCTAATTAACTAATAATTACAGACTAATTAATTTTTACATAACAGAATATTAAGAGTCCAATAATATTAGCACTCAGTGTTTAATAAAGTGTCATGAAGGTCATGTTACTGTTAAGTGATCATTATTACAGTTACGTGTTAATTGTTAATAATTAAAATAATTTAGTAGACCAACTACCAAGCCATATGAATCTAACTTGCAGGAAACAATCCCCCCATGTTTCTAGGCTGGAAATGTTGAAATGCATTTTTGAAAAGGGCCAAAATGTTTCAGGAAGGTGTAGTGATTTGTAAACGCGCCCTGAAATACTGGCCCATGTTTCTAAAACGTTTCAGCCCAAACAGGGTGCATTCTGGGACAACAAAAGCACTTAAAAGGGGCATAGGACTTGCAGAAAGTACACAAATGCCGAATGACACAAATAAAAAAATAAAATAAAAAAATGACGAATTAAGCCAAAAAAACATTCTAGTTTTCTTGATCATTTTATTCAAATTTGCAACTTTATGTTGTTTACAAAAACTAATTTTTGAAGTATTTATATTTTTGTTTTGTCTATTTTGAGTACAATGCTTTCAAAATTTTGTGAGGGGTTACAATTCCATGGTATACCGGTTTCCAAAACTCATACTTATGTCCACGAATAAAAACATATCAAACTTAATGGATCAATCACTCCAATTTATAAGAAGATTCTATTCCACATCTCGTGTACAGTTACATGTATTTCTAAATCTCTACACCTTGGTGTCCGTCTCCATTACCATTTCAAGTTTCAAATAAGTTTCTAAGTACCTTCAGTCAGAAGATCAGAGGGACACATTGATTTCATTACCATCTACGAGGTATAAATTCTTTGCTGTTTTTGGATTTCTGTGATTTATCTCGATTATCTTTGAGGATTTGTGTTTGCAACAGTAATTCAGTTAATTGCATTAGCCCAACCTTGCATCCATGGAACACCTTTATCATCATCTCTCAATGTCTGGTTCCTTGCTTTTGGTTAACATATGTGAATTGTGCCTTCCTGCTCTTGGATTAATCATAATATTGTAGGGATAACATATTCATTGACTTTATCATAGCAGGACCCTGACTTGGTTTTGCCCTTATCACTCTATTTTCCTTAAGTTGGTTTGAACAATAATGTGCTCCTTTTAATATTCAAGACTCGTGAATAATTGCTGTTGATATCGTTAGGATGTAAACTTATGTGTGCTTGACTTGGTCACATGATGTCTAATATTAAAGACATGGAGAATGTTGATTAAGATTTGACCTGACTACATTTTTTTTGTTTTGATGATTAATCCTGTGTGTTACAGGCTACAACTAAACCAGTGGCTGTTGGATTTGGTATATCCAAGCCAGAGCACGTGGCTCAGGTTCGTTTTCCTAAATGCATTAAGACCATAAACTCTAGGTTTTGATTCATTGTATGCTAGCAAAACTGTGATTTCATTGATTTCTGATGTTAGCTATATTTATGTTGAATGTAGACAATTCGTAATAGGTTAGGAGGATTTAGAGTGTGATACACCTGTGCAACTTGTGAAGCTACAAAACAAAGCACGTGCTTTAGCTACTCCAAGAAATATGGATGTAATCATAATGGAAAGTAACCATTTATAGAAGTTATTGGCAAAGTGTTCATGCTGTAAAACGGGCCAAAGTCTTCCCCTGATGAAAACACATGCTTTATTACTGTTAAAACCACCTATGGACAAAGCCCAGATGTCCAATCCGCAAAGAAAACACATGCTGCTGTCCAAACTTGAAATTGGCTGCTAAAATATAATCTAGTTAAAAAATTGAAATAGGTTCTGTTTTAATTGTTTGAATGGGTTGCATAGAGTGCACTAGGATTTTTTGAGGGTGTTACTAAGCTTTTTCTCTGTCATTGCGATT
This sequence comes from Pinus taeda, assembly GCA_000404065.3. Lineage (NCBI taxonomy): Eukaryota > Viridiplantae > Streptophyta > Pinopsida > Pinales > Pinaceae > Pinus > Pinus taeda. Next base: position 20,395 of record APFE030374344.1, read on the forward strand.
ATTTTCTTCCTCTTTTTGAAGCGTTTTAGTATGGATGCCCCTTGTTTTGAGGTTACTGACTTGCCTTTGAGGCACATAGGGTGCATCCCCAGGGGTGCTAGTTTGTATTCCCCAAACAGGTTTAAAATCATTTGGTGATTATACTTCTCTCTAATATCTATGTTTTCAATCTCAAGGAATTGGTGACGTCTATCTAGTGAACTTTAAGGAATTTCTTTTGGAAATGAAGAAACCCAGTCCAGATACAATTAATTACTATACCACAGGAAATATGTTAACAAATATTTATTTTGAGATAATGTGTGAAAATATATAGTCTGCAAGAGTAATCGAATTACATGAGACATTAGAGAGGAGCACCATCAGTGGGAACTAAATACTAATAAACATGATAAGCAGGGGCTTTTGAATTGATGCTTGCCTTTGTTTACATGCTGTTACAGATTGCACAATGGGGAGCAGATGGAGTGATTGTGGGCAGTGCAATGGTGAAGTTGCTTGGAGAAGCAAAGTCACCGGAAGAAGGACTCGAGCATCTTGAGACCCTTACTCGAAATCTTAGGGCTGCAATTCCTTAGTCTATTGTATGGCAAGAATATGTTTCCTAGATTCCTGGGATGCTTGCTACTTCTGAAATGCCTCCCATCTTACTGAATGTTTACCCTCCACATTCGAGCACAATGGACTGGTGTTGTCAATACGAACAAGAAAGTAGGTGGTTGAACTTGACACTCTTTTCGTTCTTGCTTTCAGGGAGATTTTGTGGTCTCTCTGTGATTAATTTGTCCTCCTTTATTGTAAAAATGTGTTGGCCTAATTTTGTCATGCTAGCTGAGCGTGTTTAGCAGTCTGCCTAAAGAGTTTTATGATACAAACGACAGCTTACTCTGATATCCTGATTGACATCATGTTTCTCAGTAAAGCATTAGATTTGATAGCAATATTGTCTAGTGATTCGGTGATCTGCATTAATACAGAGTTCTGTTAATTCACAACCATTTTTGTCAGAATGAAACAGATTTTCGTTATATTTTAAGTGCACATAGCCAGATTTATGATTTACTGATCACAATTAAGCCAGCGTAAAACAAATAATTTAATTTTCAGAATATGATGGCACGTGCTTTGATGGATAATGTCAACAAATCGACTCTGCAAACGGACTACACAACACTTAATTACAAGGCTGGCAATGACAATGCCTTTGTCAGTTTAATCAGGTGTAGAAGATTTCATCGTTGTTCAATGGTCCAATCTGCGGATAATATCTTCACACAGGTTGCATCCCTGAAACAAAAGCAACGAAAACCACCACGATTGCGACTTACTCTACTTGAGCATTTGCAATTCAATCAAACTGCAAATTCATTCAAATCTCAGTAGATTGCAAAAGAAATTAATGTGGATACTACGCTTCGAAACTCCTAATTGACTATAATTGCATGCTTATTTTATTTTAAGCTCATTCCTGCTTCTCCTCACATATTCAATGTTTTAGGTTTTGGTTGTCTTAGCAAAACAGGCTATATAATATTTTTTTTTAGTTTTATTTCCATTAAAATATCTAAATGATTATGTAATTCCATTTTATTTATGAATATGTGGGTCTATGAGAGTTGATGAATGGCATTAGTAAAATCATCTGAGTAATTGTAGATTTTGGGAAGGGCATGAGTAATGTCAAATAGTTGTTGATTTTGTTCATATTTGTTAAATTTCCAAAACATTCTAAAATCTGCAATTAAGGTAAGAATATCTAGTGAAATAGATGAAATCATAAATGTACATTGAAATCGCTAAAACATAATCCAAACAAACAAATCAGGTATGCAAGATAAACTTATGATCCAAACAACCAAGTCAGGCGTGCAAGATAAACTCATGTTCCAAACAACCAAGTCAGGCATGTAAGATAAATTCTTAAAACTAACCTATTAGCTCATGTTCACAAATCCAAAACTTTTAACTATTAATGTGTGCCATCTAATTCTTTCCCATCATTGCTAACTGCAAACAGTGATCAAGTAGCTTTTAAATTTTTTTGTTCTAATTATTCATTGATTAATTAAATTTAATAACTAATAATATTTCGTTAACCTCCAATCAACTAACAAATTGAGAAATTCCTTAACTCTAATAACTGATAATACTTTAATAACTTCTAATCAAATAACAAATTAATAACTAATCTATTAATCCATATTTCTAATTTACTAATTTCCAATCTTTGATAAGTATCTCTAATCTTAATTACTAATCTCTAACTTCTAAGTATTAACACATCAATTATTATATAACCACTAACTTATTAACCATTCCCCAACCACTAACCTCTAATACTAACCACTAGCCACTTCATTTATAACTTAGTTAAAACCTCTAGCTTGTAATCTATAATCTTTCAAGGTAAAACCTGCTAATAACTTTTGTGGTATTGACCTTAATAACAGAGACCATCCTTGGAACTTTTAATATAACCTTTATCCCCATATAAAAATAAACTTAACCTTTATAATTATATAACCCTTGATTATTTAATATAACTCTCATATAAACCTTGTACCTATAAATTAGGAAGGAATTATATATTAATTGTTAATTAATTTTATATTATCTACTTATTGATCAATATTATCTACTAATTACTCATAATAAAAAATAATGTGTAATTTTCAAAATGCTAAAAAAGTAAAGGATGAGAAACACTTTATCTTAAAATGGTTTGTTGATGCAAACATTAGGTTTCAATTTCAAAATATTTGTAAACTTGTTAATCGTGGCTCATAAATAATCGTGAAAGTAAAAAAAACATCTAGGAAAGTTTCTCTTCAATTCTTTCGACCATAAAACACATGTTAAAAGGAAGCAATGAATTCCTTATTAATTTTCTTAAGTTTCGATAGACCAAAGCTCGTCTTTGTTAGTAGTAATCATCATCTTGATCATCATTGATTATCTACCCTTATAATAGTTACCCCTGTACTAATTAATAATCTGAGTTCTTGGGACCTGACTTGAGAACTTATTATGAACTTATTTTTTGCGACATAAGTATGTCCTAAGTAACATCCAAACTAACTCAAAAAAAATTAAAATGGAAAAGATAGGGAAAGAAAAATGCCTTGAAAAGAGGACTTTTGTATGTCATTCTGTTATATACTTAGGGGGGGGTAATATGGGGTACCGAGGGAGGTACCCAAGGTAATAATGTAATAATGGGATGGGCCATAGTAATAAATAAAGTGGTTAACCCATGTCATATAAGGGACCACAAGTAGTTAATCATAGTGTAAGGGGCCCATGGTATTAGTTGATGGTATGAGCAAACCATGGTAATGATGCATGGTATTGTATGTATGAGGCCTATATAGAGGCTAGAGACTCCACATGGAGAGAGATGAAGAGAAGTATTCTTGTATGAATGGGTTGTGGAGTGTTCTCCTTCCTTAAGGAGTGATTATATGGTGTTACCCTACCTTAAGGGTTTGATAATAAAGATTCATTTCATATCATTTCTATATTGTTATTCTTGGGTTATTTCTATTTCTGGTTTAGATCTACAACAAGTGGTATCAGAGCACTTTCTTGGGCACAAAAGTGGAGAATTTTTTTTTTACTTTTTGCAGGATTTCAAGGGCGGCGAGTTTGCAGATCATATCTGTACATTTTGGTTCAAGATCTGCAAAATTTGATTGCAGATATGTATTCTTTGTGAAAATATATCCGATTTCAAAAAAAAATCGGTCAAATCGGAGTCCGGATGAAGGAGATATCGCTGATTTAAAAATCAGTGGGGTTGCAAATAATTTTTCAGGGCAGCGAGTTTGCGGCGCAGATCTAGACGTCTTGGTGCAAGCTCTACAAAATCTAATTGTAGATCTGGATTCCTCTAAAAAAATCACCCAATTTCAAATAAAAAATGGGTCGAATCGGAGTTCGAATGTGGGAGATATCGCTGATTTAAAATCAGCTATTTTATCAGAATTTTTGTGACGACGGAATTGTTGCAGTGCGAATCTGAGATCTCAGAGTGCCCAGATAAGGATTTCCATCACATGGGAAGATGCAAAATGGTCCTTCTGCTTCTAAAAACAGGTTATAATAAATATTCTGATTTATATTGGCCGAGTTATGTCCATTTTAATTCTGGAGCATTCGGAGTGGGTTTCCATTGGAGACGTACCCTCCCACCCCACTTTAGTAGGCACCTGCTTCACATAGCAGCAATCGGCTTGGTTTATTTGGAGATGTGCCCTCCCACCTCAAGCTATGTAGGCACCTGCTACTTCATCAGCGACCAACATCACGGTTGTGGGTCATCCACAAACCCACACGTCATCGAAGTCCATTTGCTAGGCCGTACACTGTTAGTATCACAGTTGGTCACAAGCATTACAGGGTATCTCTATCCTCAGATCTTCGTTCTTCATGGTTATGGGTCATCCACAAACCCACAGTTCATCGAAGTCCATTTGCTAGGCCACACACTGTCATAATCACAGTTGGTCACAAGCATTACAGGATATCTCTATCCTCGGATCTTCATTTATCAGGGTTTTGGGTTAACCACGTAAAACCCTTATCTTCAGTGGATCTTCATATTAAATAAAGGCTTGGCAGGAGGGAACTTTACGCAATGGGGACCATTGCTTCTTAAGGAGGGAGGAATGATCCGAATGGAAAATGGCCCCTTGTATTGGTTATCTATGG
>APFE030374350.1:0-13762 GCA_000404065.3 Pinus taeda
GTATGGAGTTGTGTGGCTTGCACTGGTCAGATTGTTCATGTTTATTATTGTCATATCTGTCATATTTATTAAAGGTAATTTTTTGGCTATAAACTGAATATTGAGGGAGGTTAGAATGATCTCTAAGCATCTGAAATAAGATGGTTTACTAGTTTGTAATATTTAATGATTGCAATACAATCTTGCATGTGTAATAAGTTGTTAAGATAGCGTTTTCTATGCAATCATTGCATGAATGAAGTACCTGTTGATGCCTCTCTGAAATAGTAATTAAATTTCTATGGCTTGGACTATCATTGAAACAGTTTTATCATTAATCATGCTTGTGGTGTTAATATTTATATCGCTTAAATCATGATGGAAGAATTTGTGTTACCCATAATGCTTATGGTTTTTGTTCACCATTAGTTTCACTTTCTCACAAATAGTTTGAGAATGAACAAAAAAATTAGTGTTGCCCTTGATTCTTCTTGCTTTGCTCTCTCTTAATTGTTTTCATTCCTTATTATGAGAAGAATGGTTGAAATATAAATAGAAGCTATATATGATGCACTTTCTTAATCCTGTCATGAAACTTTTGGTATCTTGTAAAACATAAGATCTAATAACTGTCACATCATATCAAAATTGTTAACAATATGGACAGCATTAGACAAATTGATTTTCAGGTTTCTAAAGATCGCAGAAAGGATTTGATTACTTTCAACAATCCCTGAATTTTTTATTTTGAATGGAAAATCTAATTTGGCAATAACAAAGTCAGAATTATATTTTTGAAGTTCTTTAATAAACATTTTTCCATCTTGGTTAAACATTTACGATCTTCGAAACTACATGGCTTGGACATTTTTCGGAAAGAACCAGTTGTATCATTGAATGTAATCGGGTGCACTCTTTGGTGTTTGTGATGTAAGAGCTTATTTTATCACACAAACAAAGTGATGTTTATGAAGATGCCTCTAAGATCCTTATCGAAATTTTGAAAATTTAAGTTCTTTAAGCTCAGACATAATTTACAGCAATGTCAAAACACCAGAACTACCCTATATTTATCCACATTTTATAAAATAATGCAAAGGATCTAAACGAATTTCTATTCTCGACAGGAATAATAGTGTTATTCAAAATAAATTCCTTATAAACATAGTAAAGAAACCTTTCATCACTGATCAACAACCAACGAACAAATCACATAGCATATCAATATCTCTCAAGAATTAAAGATCTGAGAACGTGTTTGGAAGGATTAGACAACACCATAATGTATTAATGATAATCACAAAACCATGAACCAATTACTTTTCTCAAAATACATTTGTCCATGTACATGGAATATATAACATTTGTCCATAAATTTGTCTCCCATACAAAAAACCGTAATCATTGCATGTTGGGGAAAAATGAAACATTAACAGGTTCTTCTTTAGTGAAAGAACCATGCTATGATAGACCCCAGAAAAATGATAACAACAACCCATTCGCACAATGGGGATCTATATTGATGGTGATCAATGATTTCTGTTGTAGTGGATGGTGATGCTATGTCATGTTTGACATCTACATATGTGCTTAAAAATGCTCTAGACATTATATCAATGGACATCTTTTTAGTATCTGTAGAGCGATTGATGGTAAAACGTTGAAATTGAAAACTCCAATTTATTGCTTCCTTATGAAGAGGTTGTAGATTGTCCTTCCGAACCCAATGGATGCCTTATATCTGATTACATATCAACTCTGAGTTGGTGAAGACTTCAATATCATTGACATCATGTTGTTTTGCCTCTTTTAGCCTTTCAACAAGGGCAATGTAATATGCCTCATTGTTTGTTGTCATTCCAGGCACTTCTCTCTTTCCATGAAATAACTGATTTGTTGCCATATTGTAAAGGACGAATTTAATAACTGCTCGACCTGGATTTGGAAAGCAAGACACTTCAATGCATAAACACCACTTGTGCACCATTTTTTACACTTCAAAAACCTGAAAAATAAAATAACAATAAATTCATGTTAAACAAGTAGACAATTATCTATTTCCTAATACTCAACATGTTTTTCAATCATATATAATTCCAAAAAGCATATAATTTGTGTTCATTTACACTGCAACACTTTCAATACTAGCAACTATTCTGCAAAAAGCACATCTAGCAATCACCACTTTATTGGAATTGCTTGCAAACTCTAAAAATATTTATCCTTACCAACTGTCCATACACCAAAAACCACATAACCCTAGACTAACAAAGCATTGTCTAAGTAAAGCATGATTCATGTATATGCCTTATGTGTGACAGAAAAGCCATTTGTCATATAACATCACAAGAAACTTATTCAGCCACTCTACATGAATTGTTCCTTCACACTACACTTGTTAAGGGTTGAACTTCATCAACAACATTTGGAACAACTTTTCTATTACAATTGGGGGATAGGGGATCCTCATAATCTTGTCCATCTTAATATCTAAAGAAGCATGCATTTTCTTTATAAATTCAAAATTTCCTACTCTTCCTACTCTTCCTTCTCAGGCATGCCGGGAGGGGCAATTTACTTACGTTCTTTAGGCATTGAGCAAAATTGACAAAGCATCATACAAAACGCATATCTTAGATGAACAGAGACCATATAACTATAACTCGCAGATGCCCAATAGAAGGTATGCCAATACAATGAGGCCTTACAGAAGAGCGCTAATTATGATTAGACCATTCCAGTAGAGAGAGTCCATCATGTAGAAGTCCTCGAATGAGAGATTAGGAGCAGTTCTAAAACCATCTCTTCATTAATGATTTCTACAAGACTTCAACATTGCTTTAGGATATCCTCCAGGATATCAAGCTGCTTCAATAATGATGTCAAAACTCCAAGGGTGCTTCATGTCTGTTGCAGTGCAGACTTCTAGTTGGATCTACAAGGGGTGCAAGATAAAGGACATCATTGTGCTTCCAAGGTCTGCAAAACAATGCTACTCCTGTGCTTTCAACTAGGACTGTGCTTCCAAGATTTATTTATTTTTTCAAGAGTTAAGGTCTGTTATAATCACACAGTGATAATGAACAGAGGTCTGGAAGATTGAAATGATACGGATAATAAGAGAGGTCTACAAGTCTGCTAGGATTGAAGGGAGCTTCTATGATCCACCTACTGAAACTTGTCTCCATGGTTTTAGTTTCAAGCTTTCACACAAGATCCAAGGGCGAGAGAGTGACAGTGATTTCATCCATAACAGAGGTCACAAGGATGCAATTTGTAGTCACAGGATTGCAGGAATGTTACTACAAATGCGAGAATTCTCCAGGATCGAATGTAGTATTCTTTCATAGGTTTCAAATCGCTACAGGAATATACTTCAGGTAAGAGAAATAATAGATCCAAAACTAATATGCAAAGGTCCTGTAATAATTCCACAGATCCACATCCTCATAATTTGGAAGTGTTGCAGACAATCCCTCCAATCAAATAATTTCCTGAATATTCTCGATTTTCCTGCTAAATCAGCCTTGGACAGGCAAATCTCACCAACAGAAAATAAATTGCTGCATCATGTGATATCTAGATCTATATAAAAAATATACATATATTTCACCCTATTCTCATAACAGTGACATAGTAACTACCTCTGGCCAATGAAGGAGGGGGGGTGTGTGTTACAGTATGGTACCATGTCAGATGTGAGAGGAAGTCCTTCAAGCTTAAGCTGTGAAATGTATGCTTGAAGCAAAACATTGATCTTTGCACTGGGCTCTTCCAAACTCTCCTTAAACCAGAATTGGTACTCAATCTAATGGCTTTCCAAGTTCCATATTTTCATCTTCTCTTACTGATACATACTTAAACTCTTCACTTAAAGAAAATAATCGGCATAGCTCAATGTCACCCACTGTCAGCTTCAAATGTTCATTATAAGCAGCCATTGTACCATTAGATATGCGTCCACAGTATTGTCATTCTCTTTTACTCTAGCTTGGGCTTGTCCTCACCTGTGTTCTGAAACCATGTTAAATTTTGGAGATAACATGTTCTTTGCTTAGATCAAATACTTCATTAGATTATAAGCCCATTAGCAATTCTAATTCCATTAGTAATCACAGTATCTGAAGAAAGAACATTGAACATAAGTGCAGAAGACAAGCCAAGACAAGAGAACACAGGAATTGGCTCAAGCCAGGGAAAAACCCAAGATGGGGAAAACCCTTTATCAATTCTTCTTATTATTAATATCAAAAATTTAGCAGAGAGAGAGAGTACAATAACATTGACTTTCCATTTGACGATCTAATAACAATGTCCTTAGACAGGAAGATGGTCCAATCAATCTTCAGTTCTGACAAAACATGCTTCAGGAGCTACTGCAATACTGATCACTGGTTAGGGTTTACTGTTAACCTACTACGCCTTCTTTCCTCCTCTTTCAGATTTCCACAATCACTATGATTGGGCCTCTAATCCTCTCTTCTCTTCTTCGCTGTCAATATAGGTTGGTGATTACCCTTTTGGCTAGATATCTGCCCTCCTGAGCAAGAGATATAGGCCTGTGGCCTATTATGTAGCACTGAAATACCTCTCGGCCTTGTGATTCTAAGAAAAGCCAGCCTGTGGCCTACCTATGACACCATAGAAAGAAAGAAGCCTACTGAAGGAGAGATTCATACCCAGAAGTCACACCAAAACATCATTCAAAATAGCCCTAAAGCCTGCATCTAGCTGTCTTCTATTAACTCGGACCTGAGAGAAAATGTGTCAGAACCCTGTAAAACAGGCATATTTCACATACAAAAACACAAACAAGCACATTATAATCAAAACATATTTGTTCTTTATGGAAACAACTAACATGGTTCACTTATAAGAAGAAATCAATAAAATCTTAATAAGTCAACATGATTAACAGAGGATATGAGACATTGAACAAGCAAATGGCATACTTGACTTCCTCTCGCATTTGAGGCAAGACAGATCGAACTGCATAGTCTAAATATCCCGTTGCCTTAAGAAATATGTTGATTGCTGCTTTCTTGTTCTCTTGTAGTTGGAATAAACAAATTCCAGATCAGAAATGCTAATCAAAACACCAAATATTGAAGAAATTGAACAGCTAAAGGGAATTAAAATGCATGAATAAATACAGACAAGCACAAAGTTGCCTGGTAAAGCAAAATCATTCTACATGAAAAGAAATATATGAGGTACTGAAAAAATCATTTTAGTTACAGTTGAGATGTGGCAAACCAACCTTCTATCACCTTTGGCTGGTATCCATCAACAGAAGATGTTGGGATCAGCAAAGAATTTGCTTGTGATAAAGACAACATAGACATCATATGTAGAATAGATAACACCTCATACCAAGCACTTGATATTGCTGTTTCCTGAAAAGAAAAATATCCATGAACTCTGATTTTCAATGAAAACTATCTCAATCCTCAATAAACAAGACCAAACACCTGAAACATCAATGCTATTGGAAGTAACATTCTTCCATGGAACAAGCACCTGTTCATCATCCTCCTGATTGATCCAAACAAATTCCACTAAATCTTGTAGTTGACTTCCTGCATAAAAAATAAAGCAATAGAATACTAATCAAGTTCTGCCCAGTTTTCAAATAGATCTTCATTCTCACAATGCCAATGTCTTCCATAATCTCTAATCCTATGCACAAAGGCCTACATTTTTTTATTTAATCAATTCCTCCTCCAATCTAAATATCGTCCATGCTGAGTATTGGTCATGAAATCATTCACTCACAATTACATTGTCAATATCCAGAAAAATAAGGTCCTGCTAAAATTACCTTTTGTTAATCACAGCAAAATAGGTAGATAATCATCAAGGGCCTGCAGCAGGTCAGCCAGTGTCGAACCACCTAAAAAGAATATTGGAGAGTTTCGAGGATTAATCTACCATAATATAACTAACCTGTAGATTCCCATCAGAGCAAACTTGTCTGCACCAGAGTACTACAAAATTTATTGTCTCTCAGAGCACAATAATTTTCTTAGAATAATACATGCACACAGATTGCAGCCTTTTATGTCTCTGAACCATGCATGCTGTATCATTTATAAAACTCCTTACATAAACTGTTTCCATAAATTGTAACTGAAGTAATTGATATGTATGCCACTTTATTGGTCTTTTCATTGTTTTTTTGATGAACACTATATCCTGCACTCTATCATTCGAACAATAATTGTGTTTTGCAAAAGTTTGTACATTTTTGCACTGAGATGCTTTGACAATATAAAATAAGTTTCTCACTAATAAAATCATGAAGAAATGTTACCATGTTGCGTTGCTGTCTTTCTTTTATTTCTTGTAGCAGGACCCTCCGCTGCTGCCATGGCAACTATTCGTGTTCGAAGTGCTGAAAGGTGCTCAACCATTTTTGCTGAAAGGTAACCTTGAAGTGATTTGCCAAACTCAATACTTTTAGGAATGCACAGACCTGGTACAAAAACAAACATTTCACCACCTTGCTCCGGTTTCTTCTTTGTGCCCCCTTCATTTGTTGATGTAGATATTATACATCCCATACTTTCTCAAGACCACTTCTGCAAATACAAACACAGTGAATGATAGGAAAGCTGCGACACATTGATAAGAAAAAAACGGGAAACGTGAATCGGTTCCGACCAGATGTCAGGAACTTTTGTTAAACACCTGTAACATTGTGTTAAAGCAAAATTCTCTTGCAGGATGGGGAAAAGCCAGGACCGTTAGTATACCGTCTAAGGGACTGACACCAACTGCCTTTAACAAGGGCTGCTCACGCCCACTTACTTTGTTTTGTAAGGATCAGAGATCTGGAGAGGGGTTGGATTGATGAATCAGTTGAATTTTGGACAAATGCTGAAGAATAGTAGAGTTAAATGCCTTTCCGTTAAATATTTAATGTGTATACGTCGGCAAAATATCACAGAATATTCGAGGGATGGGCAGTCTCAATTTTGATGGCCTCGCAGGCCAGGGTCTTATTATCACTGGTACAATACCAGGTGCCTCATAAGTTAGAGAATTGTCGAGGTGTCTTGTTTAATTAAGTTAGGCAGAAAATTGTAAAGGTTGAAGTTGGAAAGTTACATGGAATTTGATAGGATGGGATAAAGGGTCTTGGGTTGCTGCTGTATTTGTCAGAGAAATTTTATATAAATTCGGTTGGAAAAATTCTCATCAGTATGATTGTGTGTAATTCCATAATTTTAGTGTCTGTAAATTCAGATTATGTAAATTATCCTGTTCATGGATATATATTTTAATTTTGCACATTTGAGATATGGGATATGCATGGATATAGATTGTTATGCAAGTGAACCACACTAAAAGCAAATTGCAAGAAATAAACCGCATAATTATAATTGCAATTACAGAAATTCGAGCCATATGCACTATAGAAAATGCGAGAAATTAAACGCAGGGAAAAGGGCACTTTACTCACTTGAATAGAAAGATTGTCGAAATTCAAAGGTACTGCTTATTAAAGGAGTAGTCTAATGAGCTGCAGCGTGAGTCGAAACCGTTCTATGAGTTTTCGGAGTGTTCTAGTGACCTGGTGAACTGCAGGGGAGGGAGCTGCGGAGTGCCCGGGCGAATTGGTCAGGAACAGCCCGGGCGAATTGGTCAGGAACAGCGCGCGGAAAATTCGAATTGAAATGAGAATTAACACATGGGCGGTAGACAACGATGGAAATTGGTCCTCCTGTCAGTTAATGCGGAAGGTGCGGAGCTCGCGGTGGCAGAGCTAGGCGGAGATCACGTTGGGTGGCGGAGGGCAGAGGAATTGTCCGGTGGGCGGAGCCGGAGGTTTTTTCAGGCGGCACCGGAAACCGGACAATTCCTCCACCTCGTTAGACTACTCCTTTTTTTTAGCGGTTTTTATTTTCCTTTTCTAACTCAAAATTCATATAAACAGTATAATCATTCATGAAATTCGCATTGTTTAGGTATCTAGCTAATTGGATATTTAAAAACAATGGATTGAATAAGCTTTGCAATAATCCACAAACAATACTTAAAAATACATAATGATAAATCTTGTACTTATATAATATTTTAAAAGAGTGAAAAAGTAGTTGAAGTTAAGCCCCATTTATAAAGAAACATATACACACATTACATATTATGAGTGCTTGTATTTTGCTTCTTTTTCTATATGGCCTCAATGTGCTTGTTAATACAATAATATTCCTTGCTACCACTATTGTCAAATTTGAAAAGATTGGGCTGTATTGGTCCATGAGAGAGTAAGCATGGCTACAGGTACCAGATCCATTATGTTATTGCAACACATGCTCTTGGCTATCTTCTAGATAGGGAATAGTATCTATACATAATAAGAGGGTATACACTCATAAATCCAAGAATATACTCAACAAATCAATAATTACGTTTTACAAACATTTCATTTATCACCTTAAAATAAGACCATAAGTCTTATAAGAATACATTAGAGTCCTTGGAGACGATGTGTAAGGCATCATGCTCCCACATAAAATAAGAAAAACATGATATTATTATGAATACATTGATCTAGTATAAGATGAGTGGCTGAAAATTATGAGGTAGGTTTGGATGTAATTGGGGCAATATTTAAATTTTTTAAAAGCTTCCTCTAGATATTTTTGGAAACTCACAAATTATTAACAAATTTATATTTAAAATCTTGTAGCCACCAACATACACAGTTGTCATGTTAGGCATAATCAACATATTCTTACAATAAAATAGAGAAATTTTTGTTCTCTTTTGGGCTAACTTAGAGTATAAGAATGCGTTCTATTGAATAAAATAGAGCCTCTATTACATTCCAAAGATTTGGATGTTGTAGGAAAATAAACATTTGAAATCAACATGCAATCCTCTATGATAAGTGGACCATAGAATCCCTTGATACAAACCATTTCAAATGAGCATGAGATTCCCATCAAGATAGTCCAATTCATGTTTTACATATATATTTGTATCTCAATAATTAATACAAATTCAAATAAACTCTTTGAATTCTATTTTACATATCTTGAGAAGTTATTTACCTACAATCAAACGATAGGTAAACAGGTTTCAAATACAATTCCAAAGAACACTATTATATATAGTACAACATTGATGTATATGAAGAAGTGTTACTGAGCTATCTATGGAATCGATAGAGTCCATAAAATGGTCTTCGTGTGCTATTGGGAGGAAAACCCAATACCCAACACCTTGCCCTGTCCCAAATAATGAACATAGCAACAACTGCTCCAAATCCTATCCCCATTCCTATTTCCAATGCTATCAAAGATACTTCTTCATTTACACGACTCAACCAGTCTATTTTAACATTCCTCCCACTACCATTATCTTTAGCCATTCTTTTCTTTGACTTATCCGTTTGATTGCATTGTGGCAAAGGAAACCCACATAGGCACTTATTCTTTTGAAATGAAGTGTTACTAAAAGTGGAAAATTGTGTCCCTGTTGGGATTGGCCCACACAAGTTGTTAGAGGAAACATTTAGAGAAGTCAAAAATGATAATTTAGAAAGTCCTTGAGGAATTTCTCCATGCAATTTATTTTTGGCTAGGTCCAACTCCTCCAAAGTAGGTATCTCACTAAGAGATGCAGGTATTCTCCCTTCCAATTGGTTTCCAGACAAATTTAGAAGTCTCAAGCTCTTCATACTCCCTATGCTGTTAGGGATTTCTCCTGTAAGATTATTTTGAGACAAATCAAATATCATATTTCCCACATTCAAATATGACATATTATACTCATGTCCTTTCATAACCAATGCTATTTCTTCATCATATCAGACGCTCCAATTTGTTGCAGCAAATCCTTTGAGTCTTTCAAGATTTGAAGGTATTTTTCCACTGAAGTTATTGTTGGATAAATCCAACAACAATAAATTTCTTAGATTTGTGATCCATGAAGGCATACTACCATGAAGATTATTATAACCAACATCCAAAACTTGCAAGTTATCAAAACTTGCAAGGTATGGAGGAAGTTCACCTGTAAAGCCATTTTTGCTTAAATCCAATACTGCAAGTTGGGTGCAAATGGCTAATGATGAAGGAAGAGTCCCAGAAAAGTTGTTAGAATGGGCAGAGAAAGAAGTTAAGTTGGTCCAATTGTAAATGCCCTCACTAGGAATGTGTCCTTCCAATTTGTTTTGTGATATATCTAATTCTTGAAGTGAAACCAAACCATTGATACTGTGAGGAATACTCCCAGAAAAACTATTATTGTAGATGTCTAATGTTTCTAGGCTTTTTAATTGACCTATGCTATATGGAATTCGACCACTTAATTGGTTTGAACGCAAATTTAAATATCTCAAAGATTGAAGTTTTCCTATTCTATTTGGAATTACCCCTGTCAAATTATTGTTTGAGAGTGAAAGGAATTCAAGTTTTGTTAAATGAATGATGTCTTTAGGAATTTCCCCTCTTAATTTATTATCACTAAGGTCTAACCGACCCAATTGATTCAAATTTTTGAGGCCCGTAGGAATATGACCAGTTAACTTATTATCTTTAAGCTCTAAAGAGGTTAAGTTGATCAAATTGGCCAGGGTTACAAAAATGTTATCCGTGAACATGTTATAAGACAGATCTAAATCTGTTAATTTAGTCAAATTGGCAATGCCTTGAGGTATACTAGTGATTCCAATGCGGCAAAGGCTTAATTCGGTCAACATGGTCAAATTGGCAATGGCTGTAGGTATACTCCCGGTGAGGTTAAAACTAATATGTAAAGAAGAGAGGGGTAGACGGAATATTTCAAAAGGTATAGAACCTGAAATATTAAGGTTGTAAATGGATAGATGTGTAAGGTGTGTCAGATTACCCAGCCCATGTGGTATTGTGCCTGAGAAGTCGTTGGCTCCAAGAAGCAAGTACTCCAGTTGCTGCAGCGAGCCCAACTCCGCTGGAATTCTTCCTATCAACAGATTGTAAGAAAGATGCAAGGAACGCAATTTCTGCAGTCGGCCCAATTCGGCTGGAATAGAACCATCCAGCGCATTCCCACTGAGGTCAAGTGCTCGCAGGGATTTCAGGTGGCCAAACTCAGCTGGAATTCTTCCTCTCAAAGAGTTACCAGAAAGATTGAGGCTATGCAGTAATGAGAGGCTGCTGAGAGATGATGAAAGACTACCTTCCAATCCTGGTTCCAAAAAGGTAACTCCGTCTTCATTGGCAATGAGATCTATATGAAGGTCAATTGTAACGACTCTGTTTGTGTGGGGCCTGCAACGAATGCCGTCCAGTTGGAGAGCTTTCCGAACGGATCAGATGTTATGCAGCTTTTGAATGACAAGAGAGCAGCAACGTCCCTTTGCTCGTGGGCATCCATTGACATTGATGATTCCACCATGAATTCGTCTTCCTCATACACATTAGTGCGTTCAGAATCAGGTGGAGGATGAGGATGAGAATATGGGTTCCTCATAGACATTAGTGGTGCAGGCAGAGGAGAGAGAGGATTGGAACGAAGATGGGAATATGGATTCCTCATAGACATTAGTGGTGCAGGCAGAGGAGAGAGAGGATTGGAACGAAGACGGGAATATGGATTCCTCATAGACATTAGTGCTTCAGGCAGAGGAGAGAGAGGATTGGAACGAAGATGGGAATATGGATTCATCATAGACGTGGGTGCAGGCAGAGAGGCAGAGAAGCATTAATGAAATAAAGAGAAGGAGAAGAGCCATATTCTCCGTCTACCTCTTTCAAATCGCAAAATCCGTGTGAGGTGTATGTTATGGGGTGCATACATATTTATACATCAAATCTCAAGAATGAGTGGCAACGATTAATTCCGTAGAATGCAGAGATAAGGAAAAGCGTTACCCTGGTGGTCTCCATGAGAAAGGGGAAAATATTAAAAAGGTTCTTTCTCACTGATAAAGAACAGATTGACAACACATATTTCTCATCTAGATATTTAATAAAAACAATAGTTAAAGATAATATGTGCTTTCTTTTTTTTCAATTTTATTTTTATCTCGGAGAGTATAAAACTAAATTGTCAATTAATGTAGGATTCGGTTTGATGCTATTATAAAGCATCTGTGGCGAGATATTTGGTCGGAGTCTTTAAAATTTATGTATAAATAATTTTTAAATATTTGATATTATATATAAAAATTAAAAATTAATGAATATACCATAATGGGTAACATAATATTAATATTATATTTATGATGTGGAAAAAATATTTTTAAATTTTATTAACTCATATTAAATATTTAATATTATATATAAAATTAAAAAAAATCACTGATATAAGATGGTAATATAATATTATTTATGATTTGGAACAAAAAAATAGAGTCCTTGAATTATGTATAACTAATATTAAAATACTTGATATTATATTATAAAATTAAAAAGGATTACATGGATATAAGATATAAGATGGGTAACGATAATATTTATATTTATGATTTGGAAAATAATAGCATAATAATAAAAATTTAAATATTGAGAGATTCTTTTTTGTTAAGTGTGGTGGGACTTTCTAATTTTTTATTTTACATGTCCATAATTCACTCCACAATGGGGAGGGTAGTACAAGATTCGAACCCAAGATTGAGACTTCATTCCACAGCCATCCCAAGATTGAGACTTCATTCCACAGCCATCGCCACTTGAGCTACCCTAGACAGACAATATCAAGAGATTTTTAAATATTATTACATCTATATATTCAAAAAGATTTACAATTTTATTTCTTTTTTTTTTTATTTATTTCTATGTGTCTAATAGATTAATTTTTTAATAGATATTACATCAATTTTATACACACATATTGTAAATTTTTGACACATTTTTTTATTTTTCTTTTTTTTTTGATGAAAAGCTCCTTCAAGTAGGATTATAGAAGTGAATTAATACTAACAAGAAAACCATGTTCCTAACCAATTATTGAAAAAAGATTACACCTAATTTTTTTGTCTTTATTCCCGAATTGGAATCCATATTTTTTTGTAACTGTGTCACATATTTCCAACTCTATCATCATCTTTGTTTCTCTATCTTTTCAACTCACAAAGCTAGAAAAAACTTAAAACCTCATAATATGGTAAAGTTCTCTTTATGAAAAATATTCCCCCTTTTTTATCCCCACTTGAGTCAAGTCAATACAAATAGAAAATATCCCACATGCATTAAACTACATTATTAAAAAATATCCTCTAATATTTTTTGTCCCTACGCCCCACTCAAATCAACTAAATATGTAAATATTTGATCTTTTTCCTTTGTATTTTCCTTAACCCTTCCAATTTCAACTCCAGTACTATCTTTCAATTTCCAAAATTTGTTTTCTTTCCAACTTTTCAACTCCATCAATATCTTTCATTTTTGGAAAATATGTAAATATTTGATCTTTTTCCTTTGTATTTTCCTTAACCCTTCCAATTTCAACTCCATTACTTTCAATTTCCAAAATTTGTTTTCTTTCCAACTTTTCAACTCCATCACTATCTTTCATTTTTGGAAAATATGTAAATATTTGATCTTTTTCCTTTGTATTTTCCTTAACCCTTCCAATTTCAACTCCATTACTGTCTTTCAATTTCCAAAATTTGTTTTCTTTCCAACTTTTCAACTCCATCACTTTCATTTTTGGAAAATTTGTAAATATTTGATCTTTTTCCTTTGTATTTCCTTAACCCTTTCAATTTCAACTCCATTACTGTCTTTCAATTTCCAAAATTTGTTTTCTTTCCAACTTTTCAACTCCATCACTATCTTTCATTTTTGGA
>APFE030374352.1:12812-24434 GCA_000404065.3 Pinus taeda
TGTTAGGCCCCTATACTACTAGTGTAACCCCTTATTGTTATTAGTACAACCCACTTATAATATTGATGTACCCATGTAGTGCCCATATTGTTACTATTGTGCCCCATAGAAGCCCACTATTGTTATTATTGTGCCCTTACATTATTATTGTTATGTAGGCTCTGATTATGTTATGACCCCTTAAGACTCCTATATATAGAGAGGAGGTCTTTTCATATCATCCAAGAATTGTTCATTTGTGTAATTTAAAGGAGGTTGCCCCCTCGAAGAGGCTGAATTCTAAGGCGTTCAACTATCTTTTCTATCTTTTTGTGAGCTGGTTTCATAACAGGACATAGCATGCATGGCACATGTGGACAATTTAGGGGAAGATATGCACTTGGGGGAACTGATATCTGGGAAAACTGGACTCCCAAAGGCCAATGTCATCTAAATGGTTCAGGTAGTTATCTCTTCTTAAACAATGAACTTTGAGCAGGAGCTCTGGTGTAGTGGTATCTTTTATTTGGAAGTCCCTATCAGGCAGGGGAAGGTGGTCTAGGTCCAAATTTGGGGTCATCATAGGTCGGACATCCATGGCAACAGGGACAGCCATTGTTCAGTTCTTGTGGATTTGAACTAGGCGCCAGGGGTTCACTCTGAGGTTTTGAACAGAAATTGGAAACTTCAAAGGGTTTTGGCTAGAGGTGTTTGTGATTTTAAGTAATTTTCAATTAATTTGACTTAACGAGAATATTGAACAAGCTGAATGTTTTTCAATTTGCACAGGGAATGGTATTCTATGGTGAAATGCCTACAAATTGGGTGAATTGGCTTCAAATTGATGGTTTTCGGTGGCTGCAGAGGTCTGTACGGTTCTAGTACGGACTGGGAGTTCCATTGGGTTGCCTGCAACGTCTTCTGAAGTGAATTTTGAAGTGTTCTGGTCAATTCGGCGTTTGCAGGAGTGCAAAGTTTTTTCTCAGTTTTGCAGCAAAAGTGAGTGAAAAGAGTGAAAAGAGGGCTTTTCGGCCTTTTATAGAAAAATAATTATTTTTGGCGGGTTCATTTGCAAATGAACAGTTGGCGATTTCTTTGGTTAATTGCGAAGGTGGTATTGGAGGGTCATCGCACCGCTTTTGTGGCGCGGGAAGTATTTGGGAGGGGTCACCCGATGTGCTTTAGAGCACAACACGTAGCATTATGGGGGTCGGGGAAAACCGCCTTATTGGGTGGGTAAAGGTAGGTGATCGGGTTTGGCCGATATGGATGTAGGTCGTCAAATGAAAAGGATGTTGATTGAATGGTGGTCGGGCAAGGGAAACACACGGGTGATAAAGCGTGGGTTTAGGGGAGGGGCTCAGTGCTTAACACTGGTGGTATGGGTTTAATTAGGATTTTAATCATTGGGTTGAAAGTTTAATGGTGGAGTTTAATTCTGTGGGTAAATGTCGGTAGTTGGATGAGCCCGATATGACTGTCAACTGTAGGATTTAGGCGTGACTGGGTAGATGATGGTCGAGCGAGGGAATAGCTTGGATGAAGTGTACGAAGGGTTTTGGGGGGGGGCGACTCTTTAATCACAAGAGATTTGTGATTTATTTAAGGTTAATGGGGGGTTTATATGTTTTGCAGGGATAAGGGGTAAATGTATAGTATTTAGTAAAACTAAGGGTCGTGGGTATTTACATAAGGGAATTAATTCATTACGGGATAATGGGATTTCGGGGAATTAATTCAATAAAAATTAGAAATTAATATGAAATTTAAACGACGGAGTGGGTTTTTTCTAAGAAGAAAGGTGGAATGTCACATTTGCACACTTTTCATACCTTCCATACTTAGGTTAAAGTGTTATTTGTGGGTTTTTGAGTGAAAAGGGATTTACATGGGGGTTTCCACTTTTCCTAAGTAAATGGTGTCAACAATAGGAAAGTGGGGTTTTATTAGGGAGATGAGGGGAAATGAAGGGAGATGAATTTTTTATGAAAGGGATTCTAGCACTTGTGCCCATAAGTCATTAAGCCGAGGGTCCGGTCCCTCCAAAAGTTAGAGAAATGCTCTGAGCCTCTTTGACTTAAAGGATTTGAGTACTTAGAACTTATTTGTGGGAAATTAGTAAGTAGAGGGGTGAAATGATTAATGGGATGTTAAGTAAACCAAGTTGTAAACCATTGTCCTTGCTTCTTTTACTGCTTATGCACATTTGAAGGATGCATTTAAAACATGACATAAGTGCTTTTGTGTAATCACATCATATTTCTGCAACCTTTCTTCTACTTACCCATTTACTCACTCTACCATTTCTTCTTCATTTTATTTGGGTGCATTTAGGCTAGCAAACCCTTAACATTTTTTTTTCTTTTACAAAGCAAACTATCTAATTCTAACCTTATATCCTCCAAGGGCTCAGATAAACTGATGAGCTCCTTTTATTTACTCTACCTATCTAATGATCTGCCAAGGTTAAACTGTTTGGTCATATTTTATTCTCTAACTATAAACATAAAATTCAAAGCATGGTATAATCAAGATTAAACAGTTTGATTACCATGGATTGTGGCATGAATAACAAGGTGCACAAAATCATTATTATGCATAAAAGTAAATAGTAGTGGCATTTTGACTTGCACACTTTCATGATCTCTTTTGTTTTTTGGGGTTCATATATTTTCATTTTTTTGACCTTTTCTTTTTTTTTTGTCCTTTGATTATTCTTTTAAGACATACCCTCTTTACATTTTTTAATTGTTTAATATGGAAGACATTTGCAGAAAGCAAAGGTATGTACAATATTACAAGGTTGAACCTTAGTCATTCAAAATTATGACTCCTATTGGTATAGGAACCTAACAGTACTTATGTCTGAAAAGCTAGGATTTATTTTGTACATTGTTTTATTGACAAAGTTATTTTTTTTTTGGAATCTCATTTTAATGATTTTGATTAATGTATTTATAGTCCTTATGTTTGAAAAATTATGCTTTATTTTTGTATAATTATCTATTATGTAAACCATTGTAGATCCATCTTAACTCTAGATCTATCAAGTGCCAAGAGGGACCAAATATCTTGAGGTTTCCTCGAGTTCAATCTTTAAATCTCTTTTTTGAGTGCAAAACTTGAGGAAAGGTTTGCGCCTCGAGATATTTGATCCCTCTTGGTGCTTGATAGATCCAAATTTAATATGGATCTACATCGGTTCTTTACATTGACCTTTCCAATTTGTAATTTCTTGCAATACCTATCAAATTCAACATTTTGTAATTCCACTAATTCTTCTTAAAAAATAATAGGATCATGACGAGCGAGCTCTTTAGCAAACATCCTATTTTCTATTATTTCTTTTCAACCAAACTAGGGACTTCAATGAAAATATCAATCTCCATATTTTGAGAATCAATTTCTTCTTCTTGAGATTGATATGTAGATTTTCATGTTACTTTCATTTTTCTTTGTGAACCAACAGAAATAGTGTAAGGTCTCTTAGTCAATTTTCTTGGAGGATATTCCCCTCCTCCACCACCAACATTCTCTATAGAAATCCAATTCTCATCAGATGCATTTACTTGTCCTTGGCTCTTAGAAATTGAAGATATTTATGAGAATTATCGGAAGAACTATGATTAGTGTTGGTTGTATGCTATCTCCTTTGTTGTTGTTTTTTTATTTGTACTAACCAAGGTATATTGTCATCATCAATATGGTTATTTGTTAGGTCCCAATACTACTAGTGTAACTCCTTATTGTTATTAGTGAAACCTCCTTATTATATTGTTGTGTCCATGTAGTCCCCATATTGTTATTATTGTGCCCCATAGAAGCCCACTATTGTTATTTTTGTGCCCTTACATTATTATTGTTATGTCGGCTCTGATTACATTGTGAACCCTTAGACTCCTATACATAGAAATGAGGTCTTGTCATTTGTATCATCCAAAAATTGTTCATTTGTGTAATGTAAAGGAGGTTTCCCCCTCGAATAGGTTGATTTTGAAGGTGTTCATCTATCTTTCTTCTATCTTGTGAGCTGGTTGCATAACATTTGGTATCAGAGATTTGGATTCTAAGGTTTCACTGTCCAAACAGGTCTTCGTGGAATTTTCGCTATAACCTTTTTTTTGCAATGTTTCAAAAATATAATAAAAAAAACCATTTGAGATGAAATCATTTTGAACCTCGGGACCAAATTTCATATCTTGTCTCGCTATATTTCCGAATATATGATCTGAGGAAGTTAGGGTTTTTGCAAGCTCCAGAATTCCATCTCAAATAGGTCATCATGGAATTTTTTTGTTTTCTACGAAGGTTTAGACTCTGAAATTATAACCCATTTGAGCCGAAGTCATGTTGACGCTCGGGCCCAAATTTCAGATCTTTTTTTTCTATGTGTTCGCATATACAATCCAAGACATTTACAGTTTCTGCAGGCCCCCAAATTACATCCCAAACAGGTGACCTTCGGAAAATCATCATAACTCTCTCTTGGAGCATCTAATTCAAATTTCATAAAATGTGACAGAAAGAAGACAAAATTTAGTTTGTTGGGTATCAGTTTCAGAACCTAAGGTCAAAACAGTGACACATGGCACGTCGTACAATTTTGTTCTACTGAACCAATCTATAATTAGGTCATCACGGGAGATTGGTCATAACTATTTCTTTGGGAATCCAATTGCAATCAGACTTGCGGGGTTATAAAGAGGACTAAAAGGGATATCATAAGCCCATATTTCAGAACTTAAAGATCCGAAATTGCATAGTTACAGTCGTTTCAATATCAAGCTCCTAAAATCAAGAAAAGGTGATATGAGGAAGTTTGATGGCAAAGATCCGGTAAATTGGATACTACAGATGGAGTAATATTTTGATCTATATGAGGTATAACTGTTAGAAAAGGTATTTATTCCATCTTTATATTTAGAACCCAACCAATTTTTATGGTATAAAGGGCCTTACTCTCGTAAACCACTTGTCACGTGGCCAATTTTCATGGAGAAAAAGATAGCACATTATGAGGATACAAAGAGCAACACCTTCTTTAGCCAATTGGTAAATCTCAAACAAAAGGGTTCAATCGCAGAGCACATTGAGGACTTTCAAAAATTGAATATAAGGGTAAATTATATTCCAATGAAGCAAAGGATGAATGGAAAAATGACGAAGAAGTGTGGGAAATCATTCAAAAGTTGCAGAAGATCCCAGTTCAAACAATATTGCAAGAACTTGACAAAGAAAAAGTCATATTGGAACTTGAAGTAGTCACGGAAACAAACCTGACAGCTACGAAATCAATTCATTTCAGAGTATCTCATCAAGTGGAAGAACTTACCTGAAGAAGTGTGGGAACTCATTCAAAAGTTGTAGAAGATCCCAGTTCAAACAATATTTCCAGAACTTGACGAACAAAAAGTCATATTGGAACTTGAAGTAGTCGCAGAAATAGACCCGACAGATACGAAATCAATTAATTTCAGAGTATCTCATCAAGTGGAAGAACTTACCTGCTGAAGATTCCGCATGGGAGGATGAGAATTTTATATAGAAGCATCCAGAACTACTCAAGTGTTGAGGACAACACTTTTTGAAGGAGAGGGGTATGTTAGGACCCTATACTACTAGTGTAACCCCTTATTGTTATTAGTGAAGCCCTCGTATTATATTGTTGTGCCCATGTAGTCCCCATATTGTTATTATTGTGCCCCATAGAAGCCCACTATTGTTATTGTTGTGCCCTTAACATTATTATTATTTATGTCGGCTCTAATTACATTATGACCCCTTAGACTCCTATATATAGAAAGGAGGTCTTTTAATTTGTATCATCCAAGAATTGTTCATTTGTGTAATGTAAAGGAGGTTGCCCCCTCGAAGAGGCTGATTTTGAAGGCGTTCATCTATCTTTTCTTCTATTTTGTGAGCTGGTTGCATAACATTATTTTCATGTTCTTCTTCTAAACTTTGATGATCCCCAACTCCTTCCTCTAACTACCTACTAAAACTTAAGGAACAACCAATAGAAATCATATGAATATAGAATATTCCATGTTTGTCAAAATCTTTGCAAGGGTGAACTTGCCTCATTTTGAATGTGTCAAAATATGAAGCAAGTCATCTAGATGGATAATAGATATCACTATAAAATCTCCAATTTTGAAAGGAGTAGGAATAAACTATCTTTTCCTCCTTTGATTGAGGAAATGTGTCCAATTTTTGTATTATTGACATATTTCAATAGTGAAAAACTTATCAAAAACATAATATGTTAGAAGAATAGGTTTTCTTTCAAAACTAAAGATCTTAATATAGGACAACTTCTCTTAGAATTTGAAGGCACCCTTTCTAAAAAAAGGCTTGAACTTCATCAGAAATTCTACTTATATCGAGACAAAAAAGCCATCTTCTTGAATTCTTTAACAAAAGAATTTTGAACTTAATAGAAATGAAAGGGGGCCTTATGCTTGCACAATCTCATATACTATAATTGAGTAGACTCCTCTTCCATGTTCACATTTTGAGCATCAAGTAGGTCTTCGAGTATGTTTACATATACCACGTCATAAATCAAATAAGAGGCCATGAAAAACCTCTTTGAATTTTCCAAACTCCTCCATTGGTAGGAAATTTTGTTGGAAATAATAACCTAGTCAAATATAATTCCCTCATTAACTAAATAATATAGAATGTAAAGAACGTGTCTATATACATGTTTAGTGGAACCCTAACTAATAATTCTTTCCAAATTCCATGTAAATTCTTTGTAGGGGTTAACCAATGTATTTAATTGAATTTGAGTAACATCTATTGAAGTGGTAGAAGGCTTCTTTAAAAAAATTCTTAAAAGTTCACTACATCCTCATCAACCCATGAGGAATTTGTTTATTTTGGAAATTTTGAAAACTTTTTGTGGGGTGTGTAGTTGTGACATTTTTATGAAAAGGTTTGGTGTTAAGTTTATAATATTTCTATCTATTTCTTCAAGCTGAAGCATCATTTTTTTCTTATTAAATTATGTTGCACACCCATAAACAATATCTGTGAATTCAAATACTTTAGGCAAGAAACCTACTTTTTCTATTTTAGACACCCAAGCTTGGTTTGGATTTAATTTCTCTTTTGGTAATCGAGAGTACCACTTATACACCATATACTAGTAGAATTCATTATCTTCTTTCTCAATTGTATTAGCAATATCTCCACAAGAAGGCTCCTTCTTTCTATTTGTCGTGTGTGTTTCTAGTAGCCTTGAGGTACTTGTTCATAAAATACTATTAATGTCTGTTTAATGTGGAAAGTAACATTAAATGTTACTAAATCCATCACCCACTTATTGTAGCATTCCATAATGGTATACTAATAATAATTTCATTCCCAAGAGTGTATGATCATTTTATCAAGCACCATGCCTTATCGAATCCTAAATCAAATGAAATGTGTGAAGGATCTCATGATGATGAGTCTTTGGAAATTCACCTTTGATATCACTTAATTGTGCAAAGTCCATTGGAAAATATTAAGTATCAAGTAGAAGTCATTAGAGGAAATTTCATCCTAAAAGTGGCCTCCTAAGGAAAAATCAAGAAATTAATAAAAAAAATGCCACGTAGACAATTTTTTAATATTACTTTACTTTTATCTATGTTCCACAATATTTATTGGCACGAGATTTAATAAAAAAAATTAATATATTATTTCTAATTTTTTTTTACTTTATTGAAATCTCTCATATATGGACACTTTTATTAAAATAAACCACTTATATAAATTTATTCCGGGTAAATTGTGCTTCAGCACCATCCATTTAAAAAACACCAAAAAAAAGTTTTAATATATATAATATTAATATAATATAATGGTATTGTCTGTTGAAGCCAACAATTTCACGTGGAATATATTTTGGGCCAAAATCTTTGGTTTTGTCATTTCAGAATACGTATTTTTAATTATTTAACTATTTTTATGTTAACTATTTTTAAAATCCAGTTTTGTTGTCTTTGGAATATATATTATTTTTAACTTTTTTTAACTATTTAATTCTTTATATTTAACTATTATATTTTTTTTTTGGTGAGAATCCATTAATTTCATCTTTTTGGAATTGCTTTTTTTAACATTTAACTTACTGTTTTATTTTCAAAAATTTAACTATTTTGTACTTTAATTATTTTATATTTTATATTTAACCACTTATTTAACTATATTTAACTATAATTATTTTTATTTTTAACTATTTAACTAACTTGTCTTAATATCTATTTTATATTAACTATATCTTTTGCTGTTTTTTCTTGGGCGTGGGTTATTAATGTCAAAATGGAATTTTTTAATTTATATATTTATTAATATCAAATTCTATGTTGCATTAATATATTTTTCAATATTCTAATTCATATGGCTAAGGTAGGTAAGTAACATTAATAAAATATTTCAAGAATACCCAAATTAATAATAAAATATTTCACCAATACCCAAAGAAATAATAAAAAATTCTAAGGATACCTAAATTAAACAATTTAAAATTATTTAGGACATGTACCTCTTTTTAAATTTAAAGGATTTTGATTGGTTTACATATTATGACATGGAAATTACGTGAAAATTTCATGGGCACTTTTAGGCTAAAATTTCCTCTAATGAGAAAGTGAGATGTTGAGATGGGGGGTGGATTGCAAAGGTTTGAGTAGGTTTTAGGTCATCCTGCTATCCCAACTAAGAAAAGGACTAAATATGGAAGTGAAATGTCAAGAAGAGGATATGGGAATGAAGTGGTGAGTTGTTCCACTGTCCTAACTAAGAGAAATAAGATAAGTATGAGGTTCTTCACAAGTATTCAATATTATAGACCAAATGAAAGCATAGTATGGCAGTAAGATAATGTTTGGCTCCGTTGCTTGAATACATTTATCACGAATCCCAAAAATGAATGTAAAGGATATGAAAACATAAAACTTTAAAAGGATTTGCAATTGATTAAACATATTGATCAACAAACCTCTACTAGGATTGCATCATATAGAGGACAAAAAATAGTTACCAAATCTTTTGAAAATTGGGTTTAAAACTAATTATGGAGCAATTACCAAGGGAATGCACAAATTTTTCTTTGTATAAACAAATAAAACTATATTCATTATGGCACAAAACTTTCCCCTTAAAGTTGTATGTAATAATATTTTTATATTATCATTATTTTGCAAAGTGGTCTCTTTCTTGATACCCTAATGAAGGTAGTGAAGATTCTTCATCTTTTATGTCAAACCTGCTAAGTGAGTTGTAGGTGGTTTTGATTAGATTTTAAAGAAACCTTGGGAAACCTTCTATCTTCGATGTTGTTTATTTTGCTCTTGTACATTAGGTACTTATTCATAGCAATGTTCTTAATGGGGAAAATACTCATTTTTATGAGGATGAAAGAATATGGTGTATTGCCTTTAAATTTAAGATTATAAGTTATAAAATACTTTTTGATTTCATCTATTTTTTCCATGATTCCCTAGAGGGGCAAACTTTAACTTTACAACCATATAAAATAATGAAGGTGATTAGAGTCTCAAAGAGGAGTCTAATTTTCCCAAAGCCAAAAAAATGTTGATTTATGATTTTTTATCGAAGCCCGTAGTGAGCTTTCCACCGTTCATTTATCTTTTTGTCAATGTTATAGTTTCAATTGAGCTTTTGATGAAGTTTCGATTGAGATATTTCTATGGAAATAACTTCCTCCAAGTTGTATTTATCATACATTAAATAAAATAAGAGATATTTTTGGATTTGATTATCATAACCTTTATATTTGTAGGTGTTAATAGTCATACATGTACCAGTACAAAAATCCTTGAGATTATTTCCTTGCCATAAGAATAATATCATCAACATAAGGAAGAATGATGATGACTATTTTGAGCTAGAAAAGTGCTAATACATCCTACTTTTTCTAAGCAATTTTTTCTAACTTGTTGATGTATATGCTCCACAAAATAATAAATAGGAGACAGTTCAATAAATGACACATTACGTTTCATTCAAACTTACTTTATTTTATTTTTTTAACAAAAATTGGATAATTTTATATTAATGTAAAAGAAGCAATTTGGAGACACAACAAAAGAACACCAAAAGGGGCTTCTGACCCAGATGAAGAATAAATTTCTAGTTTAAGGGAATTTCCTAATAGAGAATAGGCAAGGAAATTTTAGAACATCAAAATTTCAGAAATTTTGAAAGTATAGATTTTGTAAAACATTCCTAGGAATAGGCAAACATTACAATACATCAAAATTTAAAAAGGAGAAAAATATCACTCATCAATGAATATATTTTCCTTTGATTTTGTTGTCAAGACATCCACAAAAAGATGACATTGCCAAGCTTAGTTTTATTGTTGTTAGCCACTTGCTTCCTTGAGATGCTTCTCCAATTATGCCTTGATGAGGCCAAGAAAGGGTGTCCCTAATGTTGAAGAAGCTAGGGATAAATGGCATACAAATAAGATGGTATTGAATGTCACAAATTTCTTTCTCCATATTTGAGATGTGATGAATTTATTGCACTAGAGAACTCATGACAACTTTTTTTCTCATGAGTTTGAGCTACTAGCAATGAGATTGAGTTTCCTTTTTCTCAAATTTTGCTTGAAATTCTTGTAAGTGATTCTCTAGGATTCTAATCCTCTCTTCATGACTTCTTATAGTATTTCTTGTATGGAAAATCTCAACAAAATCATTTGAAAATGGAGTAGCAAGACCCCTTTATGCCTTGTTATTGGTAGAGTTTTCCAATGAGAAATTGTACCGAGCCAAACATTACAAATAAATTTTCATGCTTTCCTGACTTTAATTTCACTAGGACTTTGTGTTAAAATTTGAATTGGGTACCCTGAATGCTCTAGGAACAACAAGGACGCAAGGACCCTCCAATTATCCAAAGATAAAGATACAGGAGTCAAGGTGAGAGGAACATTAAGTTCAGTGGAATGAGGGAAGCTTTTTTCTGAACATAGTGGTCATGAACACATCAACACAAAAGATACATGTCCCCAACGAGAGGAGATACTGCATAGAGTAACCCAGAGGTAGAGAATATCAAAACCAACAAATAAGAAAATTGATCCAAGAGAGTGAATGGACTTTGTGTTGCATTGATTTCCATGGGATATATCCCAAGTAAGTTGAAAAAAAAAACTTCAAACATGTTAATCTTTTTTTTTTAATACTGATTTTTTAATTTGGAAAAAATTAATTAATAATAAACTTATTATTTCTACTTGGATATTTTATTATATTTTTTAAATATTATTATTTTTTATATAATTTTTAAAAAAATATAAAATAGTTAACCAAAGATTAAACACAAAATGAGATTTATGAGCACAAACTTGGATTCTTTTAGTTTAAATGATTGATGTTAAACTTGTTGTGGTCAATGCTATATTATCAATATCTTATTTACAAGAAAACACTCATTATTGTAGAGAAACGTCCTTAAATTTCAAACAATATATATATCTTTATAAAAATTATAAATTTTCTTAATCCACAATAAAATAAATAAATAACACTTATTTTCCCGCCTAATAGTATGTTACTCTATTTCATAACAAAGTTTTTTACCTGCTGTTTTATTTTATTGTTGTTTATATGTATATAT
>APFE030374352.1:37133-53869 GCA_000404065.3 Pinus taeda
AAACCATCGTGTCCAAAACCATGGACCGAAAAACCATCGCGTCCAAAAAACATGTGCGAAAATCATGCACAAAACCATAGGTGGGTCCGCCCAACCTAACATAGGGTCTAAAACCAAAATTTTCTGGGTCGCTACCCCGGACCCCATAAAGTGGGGTTACAGGTACCCCTCAAACCCCCTGTTAACTACGTGGAAAGAATATAACACAACCCAACATCCTTAACTTACTATGATATCCTGGGCTCTTTCCTCTTTCCCTTTTTCTTCCCCTAGTATATGCATTCAAAGCATTACCTAATGTCTCACCGGAGCTTTTTCGTTGCATTTCCTCACTAAGAATAGCACCAACTACATCATCAAACTTTAAAGTACTAGATCCAAAGACAAATTTACTAATGGCCATAACTAAACCATTCCAACTTTATGGCAATGAGCACAAAATTAATAAATCCCTAATTTCATCATCAAAATTTACCCCTATAGAACTTAACTAACTGGTAACCATATTAAATTCATTTAAATGATCAGCAACAAATCCACCTTCTGACATCTTCATATTAAATAAATGCTTCATAAGAAATACCTTATTTGAGGTCGAGATTTTTCATATAGTTTCGCCAATGTTGTCATTAAACCCTCTATTGTCGTTTCCTTTAAAATATTAAAGGATATTGACCTTTCCAGGCATAATTGTATTATTCCAAGTGCTTTCCTATCAAGAATCTCACATTCTATGCTTGTCATACTCATCGGCTTCTTTGTTTTTCCGCTCAATGGTCGGTACATGTCTTTCTGATACAGATAATCTTCCATCTGCATCTTCCACAACTGATAGTTTTGGCCGTTAAATTTATCGACCCTAAACCTACCATCTTCCACCATTGCTCCCACTCAAACCAAGAACCCTTCTTTCCTGCGAGTTTCTCAGCCAAATAGACCTTCGGTTCTAATACCAAATGTTCAAAAATGATATATTATAGAGAAATGGAACACATAAAATATTGCAGAAACACAAACTTAGAAAACACATAAAATAAGAGAGACACAAATATACGTGGTTCAGCCAATTTAGGTTACGTCCTTAGAGAAACAACCAATCCTTCCTATTATATTATCTAGCAAAATGAAGAGATACAACCTACAACAGATCCACTATAATTTCCCCTTTACTATCACACAGTCTCCTCTCTCTTTCTCGCTCATAATACACATCTATCCAATCGCAATACAATTCCCTCATATAAATCGGGAGTTTTCTTTTAGGGAAAAAAACCCTAAATTAACATAACTTCTATTGTTAGATCATTTTTCTAATGAACGACTCTAATTGACTACAAAATTACGATATTTTACAAGGCAAATTTTCTTCTATTTTTAGCTTCGGGGGTGCTATCCCTGAATCCCCGCCAAGGGGGGGTGGGGGGGGGAGGGGGGCTCATAAAATCACCATCGCCCCCCTCCCCCCTCGGACCCCTTGACAACGATTAAATGGGCGATGTTTCAACCCTGTTAGGAAATGGGGTCTAAAACCGCGATACCTCTGAATACAGAAGATAACCAGGCTCCACACCCAACATTCCCTTCAAAACCAAACAATCTGATATAAGTGAATTCCTTATCATATACACATATTCATTCCCTATTAATAAATTTGAGTTCTACTTCTGTGAGCCTATTTGACTCCATTCCCTTAAGCATACACTGAATTCCTCGACAAAGAAGTGATAAATTTGATAAAAGTGAAATGGTTCCTTATGTTTCCATGACAAAGGGTACCATAATTTAATTGGGTCATCATTAAAATTAACATTTCCCTTGGGGGTCAAACCTTCAAATATATTGCAATAAAGCAAGGAAAAATCAAGATAATAAGTCATGAAGAACCTCTTCGTTTAAGTAATATCTGGGACTTGGTAGGAAATCTCATTAGAAATTTAATATACTTATTTGAAATTGCCTTGATTCATATAGAGAAGTGTCAGATGTATATGACATACCTGCAAATGTAAAAAAATTGTTTCCTAAGAAACAACACATGAAAAGAGCCAAGCAAAGTCGTGAAATGGGTTAATCCTCATGTACATATCAATTTTGGGAAAGGATTAACTAGCCCATTGAAAGGTTGAGCAAGAAAATCCTTTATTTAAATCAATCTAACACCATAAGGATCCAAGAAAGAATATGACCAAAATATTCTAAGAAATTTGTCCATAATTGGTATTCATAAAATCCTTTTGAAATTGTTTAGAGTTAAGGGAACATGAGTCCTTCCCCTTCCTTTTACTTCAATCAATCTATGATTAGAATCAAATCTACTACACACGATGAAATTGGTTCTCTAAAATCAATACTTCATGCATGCAACTAACTTTAGCTATGTTAGACATTCATAAATTGTTGGAAAACTTCTCCTCTAGAAAGAGAATAGAATTCCATTTGTAAGCTATAGACCACTTGAATTCTTTTCTTTGGAAAGCTAGAGATTTTTTTTTATCTCCAAAAAATGGCTCTCTCAAGGTTTATTTTCACCATCTCTCACTTTTTATCAGCTTCAATATATGTGTGTGATTATTTGTATAAATCAAGCTTTATGTTTGATGGGAAGCTACAAAACCATTAATAATATTTAATTAACCATCACCTCCCTTATAATGCATTCAATTCATTAGTAGTAATTGTTATTTGTGTGCAAAGGATTTACGAGAAAGTGTGAGAGTTAAGTTTCATTTATTAACAACAATTGTCTTCATCTTGTGGAATGTGCATGGTAAATGTGTCATAAACTATATCAAGAATGAAGATTGTACTTTTTTGAAGGATGTATAATACAAGATATGTGATATGAGGGATACATGATGTGGGATGTAGAGAAAATGGGACATGATGAAATGGTTCAAACACTGCTTCTTTGCATTGATCCAGGTGGATATTGGTGGCCACCTGCCAATGCCACTTGGACCACCACCATTTTTTCTTTCATTTTTTTCAGTTTCCTTAATTGTAGCACAATTTACTATTTTTAGCAGTTTTTCGGGTCCTAAACTTCTGGAGCCATTTTTGAGGCCCTAAACGATGTTTTTTTGGTAATTTACCAACTTATACTTAGTCTTTTTTTCATCATAGTTCTCAGAGAGATCTTTCCAACGGGATATCATGCGCATCAAATAGAGATAATATGACCAAGTCACGACCCCAAGAAGTTGGCTACCCAACTAACCCCAATGGGGCCCATAAACTCTTGGTGTTACATATCCTCGGGTTAGGGTTTTGGTTGTTTATGGTTTTCTCTTATTGCTCAATAATAAAAAGGCCCTTGAGCCTCATTGTAATGCAGTTCAGAGGCATGTAGCTGCCACATTTCTCCTCAAAGATAAGCTACCATCGCCCGAGCTAGTTTATTTCCATTTCTGTTTGTAAGCATATTTCATTATTTTACATTAATGAAATGAAGTATTATTTCTGCTACATCTATGTATTTATGGTTATTTCTATACTTTATTACATTCCTGCATAAATCCGGATCAGTGGTATCAGAGGGGTCTGCTCTTTCTCTATTTTTCTTTTCATGTCCCCAACAAGGTCAGGATATAAGGAGTTAGGGCTTGAACTGGTCAAATATTTCCAAGACAGCCTTGCAAATCTCAACGACCTCCCATG
This sequence comes from Pinus taeda, assembly GCA_000404065.3. NCBI lineage: Eukaryota > Viridiplantae > Streptophyta > Pinopsida > Pinales > Pinaceae > Pinus > Pinus taeda. Next base: position 40,791 of record APFE030374352.1, read on the forward strand.
GCGGATGAAAAGAAAGATGAGGGGGCAGGAGATCCTATCAAAATATCGCTCGAAGAAGCCCTCGAGTAACAAAGGAACACGATGATGGACAACTTTGCCCATATCCTTTAGCGCTACCCAGGGGTGACACATCTAATTGCTACTTTGGAAATGCCACACCCTTTAAGGTACAAGTTAACTTTGAAATCCCCATATTCGAGGGTCAAATAGATGCAGATGTCATAGATAAATGGTTAAATATGCTAGAAGGGTATTCTTTTATCCATGATTTTTCCAGCCAGGAAAATATTACTTTCACTCTTCTCAAAGCAGTCCCCCACATCAAGGACTAGTGGAAAACCTACTGCGAGCAGAAGGATGAATGTATGAACTCATTGTTTTTAGCTGCTCCCACTTGGAATTCATTCCAGGACACCATCAAGGAGTAGTACTACCCTGTCAGGAGCTATGAGGAAAAATACATAAAGTGGACCACACTGCGGCAGGGAAGGGACCAAGATGTGTCGGAGTTTACCAATGTTTTTCATACCATGCACACGAAGTTGGGCATCAAGGATTTTGAGAAACATTATGTACTCAAGTACCATGGCTGCCTACATAAATACATCTAGGACCAAATGGATTTCCTAGACATCTCCTCACCCAGCAAGGCGTATCGATACGTTGTCAAGATCGAGCATAAGTTTAAACAAAAGAAGCGAGACTTTAGACCTGTGAATCTAAAGAACAAAGGACAAAGCCAAGGTGGGGTGACCCAAGACAACCCGTTGAAGCCACAAGAAAAGAACAACATGACGAAGTCAAAAAATGACACAGGAAAGTGGTATGAGTTCCACATGAGACCCACAAATCAGTGTCGAGCTAAGCACTCGTTGGTGGCCGAGTTTAAGGCTTCAAAATCATATGCATGTTCCGACCCTGAGTCAGAACACGACAAGAGGAATGAAAAAGGGAAGTAGATCATTAATGCAAAGCCTAGCACCATTGTTTCCACCACTAAGATCCATAAGAATGAGCCTGAAGATCCAGAGGAGGGGGGGCGTCTTTTCCACTCACAGATGTGGGTGATGGATTCGCCGCTGCAATTCATTGTTGACAGTGGGAGCCAAAAGAACCTCATTTCAGTAGAGGTCATGAAGCAACTGGGACTACCGGCCATACCACACCTGCAACTGTACAACATCGGGTGGCTTCACCAAGGACGAGATCTTCGAGTCCGCCAGCAATGCCGCCTTCCCTACAGCATCAAGCCCTTCATGGATGAGGTATTGTGTGACGTTGCACCTCTCGATGTTTTTGATGTATTATTAGGCCAACCATACTTGTGGAAGCCACATGTTGTGTATGATTCAAGGCCTCGAACTGTTATTATTTCTTTGTGTACTACATTATACAGGATACTGGAGGTAGCCCCACCTACCGCTACTTCTTTGATCTCTGCTAAGAAAGGCAGTAAGATCATCTCCCAGACTAGGAAATTTGTTTTCTTTCTAGTTTGCTCTCAAAGTAAGGGGAATATTGTAGCCACGTCCATGGCCCTCAAGAAGGGTTCCTCCACACAACAGAACCAGGTGGATATAATCATGAAAGGATACATGGACATATTCTCCTCACCGACAGGGGTACTGTTACACTGTCCGGTCAAGCATTCATTTGATCTGAATCCCGGAGCACCTCTACCCAACAGGCCAATATATCATCGATCCATTATGGAAAATGCCAAGTACAAGCAGCGACATGATCAACATCAGGTGTCACACAAGTTTCAGGTGGGCGACAAAGTTTGATTGCATTTGCAGAAAGAATGCCTTACTAGAGCCCATCGGAAGCTCAAACCACTTCGATATGGTCCTTACACCATTAACAAAGATGTGGGAAACAATGCTTTGGAACTGAGCATTCCCCCATTACTTGGCTTGCACCAAGTGTTCAATGTGGACCGCCCTCAACCATGCTTCCCACCATTACTGGACACATCATAGGTTGCAGAACAACTCACCAGGGACCAAGTTTAGCAGAAGTTTCCTCATCTCATGGAGGAACTCAACGTAATGGGGGCCATTACTTCCTAAGGGGGGAGGAATGATCCATGTGGATATTGTTGGCCACCCACCAATTCCACTTGGACCACCACCATTGTTTCTTTCAATTTTTCAGTTTCCTTAATTGTAACACAATTTATTATTTTTAGCAGTTTTTCGGGTCCTAAAGGATCCGTTTTGAAGCCCTAAATAACGTTTTTTTGGCAATCTACCGACTTCCAAAAATTCATTTTTTTCGTCATAGTCCTTAGAGAGATATTTCCAATGGGATATCATGTGTGTCAAACGGAGATACTATGACCAAGTCACGACCCCGGGAAGTTGGCTGCCCAACTAACCCCAACGAGGCCCATAAACTCTTGGTGTTACATGTCCTCGAGTTAGGGTTTTGGTTGTTTATGGTTTTCTCTTATTGTTCAATAACAAAAATTCCATTGAGCCTCATTGTAATGCAGTTCAGAGGCATGTAGCCACCACATTTCTCCTTAGAGATAAGCTACCATCGCCCGTGCTAGTTTATTTCCATTTCTGTTTGTAAGCATATTTTAGTATTTTACATTAATGAAATGAAGTATTATTTCTATTTCATCTGTGTATTTATGGTTATTTCTGTACTTTATTGTGTTCCTGCATAAATCCGGATCATGCATGGTTAGCAAAGGGATTTGGGAAAATAGTCTAATTGTATTATTGAAAAGTGGGCAACGTGGCTGGGTATATGATGTAAGATGCAGAATGCGAGACAATACAACAATGAAGCTTGTAAAGCCCTTTATCCACTTTTGAATTCATATAATTTTGTGGTATGTGGGATGTGTGATGTGGAGGAAAGTAAGGTAGGTGGAAAAAAATTTCCTTCCACATCCATATAAGTGAGGTATTACTGTCAAAGGGTTAAAATAAATATTTCATTTTTGAAAGGAATAAGAAAAGGTATTAATAGTCAACTCCAACTATGGGATAGTGACTAGGGTTGCTTTATTATGATTGAATCATTACATTATTTTTCATCCATCTTGATACTTTTAGAGTGGAAAAAGTGGAGGAATCAACTCACAAAACCATTTTTAATGGCGGGACCCAGTTTGGGAAATCAGGGTGTGAAACCTTCATGGACAATTTTGAGGCATCAAATGACGTTTTTGGGGGCTAAAACTTTGATCCTTTAGTACATAACCTTTTTTTCATATTATAAACACAAAGATATTTCCAATGGTGTAAAAATTTCCTCAATCAAAGTCAATATACAAAAGTTATGTCACTCGGAAGTTGACCTTCATGTTTTCACTACCATAATTCAAGAGGATGCCACATCAGCACCCATAACTCATGGAAAGGGGGCTAGCCACATGATTATGATGAAGAATAATCTAGAAGAGTCCATATTTTAACTCTGGTTAAAAGTTGAGGGAGTGAAACCTAAACTCTAGTAGGTTATTGGGTTGTGTTATCACTAAGCTACTAGGAGTAAAAGGGGTTCAATTCTTTTTGAGTGCACTAGTTCCACAAATGACAGAAGTATCTGATAGGGGTAGGGAGAGAGAACACACATAGGATTTGTGCACTCTAGTATCTTATGGGCCACATGCCTTACTTATTTGTACTCGAAGTCATTTTCTATTCAGAGAAAGAGAGCAGAGTGACCTCACCTTTCAGTTGGGTTTTCTCTTGAAAGGTTTTCCTAGGTTATATCTAGTGTCAAATGCGTTTATGAGTTTTTATTTTGATGTTCTATATTTTTTGCATAAATTATTATTTTCACACATGTAAATAACAATAATCTACAAATACAAAAATCTAAAGATAAATAAACCCTAATAGTGTAGATTTTGAATTTATAAATATAGTTTTAGTAGATCCATTGTGACAAACTATCCAGTGGAATATCCACGACAATACGGATCATATCGATATATTAGAGCATTTATATTTAGGTATATTGTGGAGGATTTGTAGGGGCTCTAGATCGGTTAAGCCAAAAGTAAAAAAAAACCTCGTCATGGCTCATAAATCTGTGAATAGTGATCATGTAGAGGAGAGGTTTTCATGGATGGAAGAACATGTTGTAGATATAAGTTGTAATGTGAATTTAATGATGTTGGCTCTGAGCAATAAGATTGGGCTATTCACAGAATAATGGGGCTTTAACATAGAGAACAATTAGATGGGATATCATGAGATTGAGAAGAAATAGAGAATGAACTAAAGAAAGGACTTGAAAGAGATCAACCTTATTTGACTGTTGTGAATTTTTCATAGTCCCTATTCAAAATGGAGGTGAAGGTCGATATCAAGTTGTAATAAGGTGATATCAATGCTCTGGAACTAAATCATTGGTTGCAAAAATTAGAATTGTATTTTAGTGTTCATTATATCGAGGAAGAATAAAATATTTCATTTGTGTGACTGAAATTAGAGTGTCAGGCCCTGACCTGGTGGGAAATCCATAGAGAGACCTTGAGGTCGAAGGGAGATCCTCCAGTGACAAAGTGGGATGAATTTAAAACCTTATAAAGTCACAATTTTACTCTATTGGGTATGTAGAGGACTAGTGGATCCAATGGCACTACTTCAGGCAGAAGCAGGTGCAGAGTGTATAAGAGTACACAACAAAATTTAGAAAGATGGACATAATGTTGCCTATCTCCCCAAAGAACTTAGATGTACTCCACAAGTATCTGGGGGATCTACACAACTATATGTGAAAGCAAGTGATGTTATTCAAGCCTAGATCAGTGGATGGGGTTGGTGTACAGGAACAACACTAGGAGAACATAGGCCTGAAGAAATGGAAATCAAGTCGATCTAAGTAGAAGGAGAAACATGATGCTTCTAAGGAGGGGAGGAACAATTAGAAAGGGGGAAAAGATAAAAATATGACATCCATGACACACCAATGAAAAGATCCCAAGAATCATTGCAACCATTGCAACATTGATGACCATACAAAGGAGAAGTGATGGAAGTTGCATCCAGAGCTTAACCTGAAGAAAAAAATTAGGAAGAAGAATTTCATGGCCACTGATTTGGGAAACTAGGTTAAAAGCAACTCATATGTGGATGAGAATATTGTTTGAATCTTAGTGCAGTAGGCAGTTAATTTGAGTAAAATTCAGTAACATGAAGAGAAAGAAATGAAAAAACTCTTCAACATAAAGATGCATGTCAAGAAGTCAAAGATTAATGCTCTATTTGACTCAGGATCACAAGAGAATATCATTGCAGCAAATCTAATCAACAAATTGGGATTGGAAGTTCATTATCATCCAAGTCCATATCCATTGCTATGGATAACAAGGATGCATAGTTGAAGGTGATAAAATAGTGAAAATTTACATTTTCCATCAATGTTGATTTTATTGATGAAGTAGAACTAGATGTAGCTCCCCTTGATGCATGTAGAGTCATATTTGGAAGTCCCTACATGTACATGTGGGATGAAATATTCATACCAATATCTTTGGGAAAGAAGAAATTTTGTAACCCCTCCCATAATGAAACCATGAAGGTTGGGTTATTTACAAGTAGCACCTCCCATCATATTGGAAAAGTCCAAGGGGGTGGGAGAGATTGTTACATAGTGGTATCAGAGTGCCCTAGTTCAACAATTAGAATGAATGGGCCTAGGAGGATAAGTTTAAAGATTTGTTATAGAGTGTGGAATCAAAGTACCCAAGTTCGATGCTTGGACTAGATGGGCTCAAGAACAGATGAAATGGAAAGAAAAGGTTCTACACTAGACCTTTGGGAATAAAATTTGGAGCTATGTTATAGAGTATGGAAGATTTTGATATGTTAGTTTTTTTCTAACTAGCATACTAACTTGTTGATGTCATGACTACTAGTATTGGTGAAATTTTGGTTTCAAGCTTAGTGATGATGTGAATATAAACATGTTGATATGAACTTTTGATTCCTAGAATATGTGGCTGACATGAGTTCTAGATGTGTGAACAACAACATATCAACATACAACAGGCCAACATGTATAGTTTTGGCATGGCAAGGGAGAAAGTCAATTTGTTTACGCTGATATAACTAATAGTTGGGTGTGTGTGTGACAACACATAAGAAGGCTCAATTGCGACAAGAATAAAATGGTGGATAGTAGTATGGTATAACATAGCATGGATAAATTCCATCATGAGCAAGAAAGGGAAATTTCCCCTGCTAGAGTTGATATATTTAGGAGCTTGAAAGATAAGTTGAAGAGGTGCAAGGAAGATAATAAAAGGCTCATTATAAAGAAAAAAGAACAGGCAATGATTAACACAATGCTACTAAAACACTTGTAATACATGCAAGAGTTGTTGAAACAAGCATCAACATTTGGAGATATAGAGGAACGTCATGATAACAAGGCTAGAAAGGAACATTATAAGGTTGGAGAGAAAAGAAAGCTAGTTCATGTTAGCACTCTGCAAAGGCACATCTTAAGAAATATTGCCCTAATAGACAATGAAATAGTAAGAATAGTTCATGTGAATTTTAGGCACATGAACTAACAATCTATAATACAAAAAGAGATGAGGATGCATCCTTTCAAGCTCTCTAAAATACTAAAAAGTTCCATTTTGAACTATTTAGAGGGATGTTGGAATTTTGAGATTGCTATAAACCTTGGAAATGACTCTAGAAAAAAAATTATGCATATATTGGTGATGGACATACTGAACACCAGAACTCAAGGGATTAAGTTTTTTGTGGATTTATGAATCATGTGTAGAGGGAATTTTTTACATGTCTTTGTTACTATTGTTGGCTACAATTTTTCCTATTGTTTTGTTCATTGACTTTAAGCATGGCCATGCCACTTTATATTTTAGTCATGTGTTTCTATGGTGGTTTTCTCTTTTTTCATTATTTCTTCTTTCATTTTGTGGTTTGGTCTTAGTGGTTTTTTGGGTGTGGGAAAGGAAAGGAAAAGGAGCTCTAGAGGAGAGCTAAATAAAAATTGCTCGGAATTCAAAACCATGATTAAACATTGTGTTGTAGCTTCTACAACTACCCTCCAAAATTTTCCCATGATTAGATTTTGGAGCCTTCCTGATTAAACACTGTGTTGTAGCTTCTACAACCACCCTCCAAAATTTTCCCATGCTTAGATTTTGGAGCCTTCCTTCTATCCACAAAAACTCATCACTCATTATCATCAAGTATTCATGCTATATTAAGGACTCATATTCATTCATTGCGTGTGGTGTCTTGTTTTGATCTTGACCAAAACCTTTTCAAACGCAAGCCATTTCTTGACTTGATTTTGCAACTGTGTTGGCCTTCCCTTCAAAAATTGTGCAATCTTAGAAGGAAGGCCATCCTTGAGGATATGAGTTGTGAAATCTAGAGAGGCAGTCCAGCCTTGAGCTCAAAAATTGCGCAATCCTGGAGGGAATCCTAGCCTTGAGCTCAGAAATTACAGAGAGCCATCCTTCCCCTCAAAAAATGCATAATTCATTGAGGCAAGGAATTTCCTGATCCCTTGAGCCTGGGAATCATGCAATCTCCTTTTCTAGTGTGAAAAAATAGCTTCCCAAAAAATCATAGTTGGAATCCCTAAAAATTAGGAGTTTCCCAATTGATGTTTGGTTTAGTCCATTAAGTTGATAATTATGACTTTTAGACAAGTGGTGCTTTTTCCTTGATTTTAGGCATGTGTGTCGAAAACCCTAACGAACCTAGATCTATATAATAGACACCCCTAGAGCTCATTTGTACACTCAATCTTGGATCTATATCCTTCCCAAGGAGATCAAGGAACCTTCGGTGGAGTTTGCGGCGCTTTTCTGGGTGAGTATTGTTTTTGTCGATTTTTTTTATTACGCTTCTGTCAGCATTGTTTTGCTAGTTGATATTCATAGTTGCTGGTGTTTTATCTTATATTAACTTGTACAAGTGTTGTTTCGGTCTGTCGTTTTTTTTATAAGTGTCACATCATCTTCTTATTTTTATCCATCAGTGGTCATTATTTCAGTGACTCCCTATGCATGCTTGTTTTTCCTTTTGCATGTTGATCTTATGCACTTGATATTCACTGATATTTCTTTCCTTAGTTAGATCTACACTCTTACTTGTACCATCACTCATATTTTCCACTTTCCCATTCTCTTCTCGAGCAGATCTACCCTTTTACTTGGTTAGAATTTTCCATGATCAACTGGCCATTGCGTAAGTCTAGGGCTCAATCCTCGTGCCTGGCCTATGAGACTATGCAATGTGAAATCCTTGGCTTTCCCAACTATGCATTACATAGTTCCAGGGTTCAAGGCTCATCCTTGGCCACTGAGATTGCGCAATGACTAGTCTCTCCCTCAGTCATCCAAGACTGAGACCATGCATTGTGCAGTCTCAAGCCTCAATCCTCCCCCTGACTGTTGAGACTGCACAATGCGGAGTTCATGAGGTCAGTCTCTTCCCTCAGTAAAGAAATTGCGCATTTTTCCCTCTCAGTCTTGTGGTTGTTGCCTTGATCTTCCTTTGTGAGTAATATTGCTTGAGTTGACTTATGTTTTCCATGAGTGCATTTTTCTCCTACAGGTACTGCATCTTTTGAGAACTTCTCTTGATCATTTACTGTCACTATGGCTGCCAAGAGATCTCTCTCAAAGGACACTACAAAGAGCAGCACCGGGGAGGTAGTTGAGAGTAGTCCAGTGAATTTGTCAGTTTTCTCAGATACTCAACTATTCATAGAGAAAGAGTTAGACATTACATGGCAGAAGATGAGTGAGGTGTTCTCAGCAAAGAGCTTCAATGTAGATCTAGAAGATCAACAGGTGTATGTCAATGTCCAAAGGTCAATATTACACAAAATTACATGCAGGTACCCAGTTTTGCATGTGCAGGCATTTTCAGCTAGATAAAGTCCCATATAGATAACAAGACCATGACTTTCAATAGTTTTAGTAGACAGAGGCTTGCATCTTTGATGGCACGCGACTTTTAGGTTAAGTATCATTTGTTGCTGTCGGAATCTTACATGGATTCCCACTTCTATGCGGTCACCAACTACTTGAGCACAAAGGATATTGTCAAAAGTTGGGTGAGGGAACCCTCCAAATTCCGCCAAACACCCAACAACACTTACAAGACCAAATCTCTCGGGAAGGCTTATTAGTGCTTGATAATCTAATATTTTCAAATCTATGGCTAGATCAATATTGAGAGCTTCCTAGAAGGTTGGGCGTTCTTGCTCAAGTAGGTTGTGAATGAAGGAAAACCTTTCAAATGGTCAGATTTGTTGGCTCAACAATTGAGGACCCATGTAAATAATGCTAATAATGCTCTAAAGGGTAAGAAAGCCAGATTCTACATGTCTTCCTACTTGCTAGATGTAATTTGTGCTCTGAATTATTTTCCTAGAATGAGTTAGACCTGGTCATTAAAAGAACTTGTCATGCACATTCACCGCAAGCTTCTTTCAGATTGCAGTTACAAGGAAGTAATGGAAAAGATGACTGATCACTTCCTCATTCCTTTGTACAAGTTAATATTTCAGGAGGAGACACCTTACATATCCCATGGGGAAATGGAAGAAGTGTCAGAATTAGCGGATTGGTTTGCCTTGCTGGATGGCACTTTCCTCAAAGTTTTTGGAGATTGGAAGTCTCCACATATTCTACCAAGGTATTCCACTAATAATTTAGTCATGTAATAAGTTTCTTATCATCTCTCCACTGGGTTATCATGAGTTTTACACAGGAAGAAGAAGGAACCTTGACTCATTCTTCCTTTGTAAATCAGATTGTATGAGATCAAGAATTTGAAGGCCACAGACACCAAAGACAAGGAGATATGTAAATTCACATTCGATCATTTGGAATTTAATATGTATGATCCCATGAATGTCTGCAAAGAATACTATGAGAGGATTCATTTCTAATGGCCAAGCGAGACATTTTACAAGCCTGGGGAGGAAGAGATAAAGAATTGTAACAACGCCTCCAAGTCCGGAAAACCAGTAAGATTCGCAGGAACATCACCGGTTACTCCTCAGAAAAAAGTCAACCCAGAGGCAGTACGAGCATAAAGATGCAACCCAATGCGTGAAAATGGCAAGAGGAAAGTTGCACATAGTCCAATGGAAGAGTAGAGCCACAAGATGAAAGAAGATCCAATCATCCTGAAAGAGGCCATAGCAATAGAAAAGAGGAGAAAACAGAGGAAGTAGGAAGAAGAGATGAAGCAGAGGGAAGAACAAGAGAAGAAAATAGAAGAAAGGAAGAAACAAGAAGAAGAAGGAGAAAGGCAGAGAATAGAAGAAGAAGAAGCAACATGGAAATAGGTCGAAGAACAAGAGCAAAACCTACTATTAGAAGAGAAGAGAAAATAGATGCAGGAGAAGGAACTTTCTCAAGAGATCGAAGAACTGATTGTGATTCAAGACATGGAGGTGGAACTGGAGTCGCTAAACCAAGATGTTTATTTTGTGCCGAGCACTCAGTATATCACCATTCAGTCTCCCCCTCCTCCAACAGCAGAGTAATCTCCAAGCAAAGAAGAGGAAATTGTTCCTTTTGATGATGGTCTGGTCATGTATACGTACAATATAACTTACGATGAGCTTTAGAAGAAGATTGTAAAAGCGAGAAAGAAACATTTTCTGGACGATTTTACATCTCCTACATTCATTAGAGAATGAGTGATTGTAACAGATACCAGGAGTAATCTAGAGACCATTGTTGCAGCCAACTTGGCCTTCCCAAGTGCTACCAAGTCAAATACAGAGTATCTCATGGCCGAGAATAGGAAAATAGAAAAGTACTTGCAGGCTGTAAGGCATCAAATTGAGCACCTCCAACCAACTCCTATAGAGGTATATCTGGAAGAAGTTAAGGCAACCATACTTGGTGAAGTATCGGCATTGGGAGAAACCATGCAAATCCTTTATGAGGAGCTTGTCACCGTGCATAAAGTAGTTTTCCGCTTGCACAAAATGCAGCAGAAGTGCAAAGATAATGCTAAATCCCCCAAGGTTGTCCATACAACCATCACTGTCATGCATGAGTGGTCAATGAAACACAAAGGGGCATCATCCGAATTAGAAAAGAAAACAAGGAAACAAGCAGATTTGGAGAAAGAACAAATTTGGATGATCATCCAGAGTAACAAATAACTCACCTTATTCATCGCCAACATTCAGGCCTCATATGCACAATTATACAATAGCACATATTTCATGGTAAAATCACATAAGATCCCTTCAATTGGCTCACCCACTGAAGCCAAGTGCAGGAATCAAGTCAAGAAAGAGGTCGAATAATACTTGGACTAGCTCAGGAAGATTGCCACCAAGGAAGATCTGGAGGTGAATAGGAATAATAGCAGAAGTACATTAGTGGCCATGTCCAGATCAACACTATGTTTCTCTTACTGAAGAAGGAAATTCAAACTGATTCAAATCAGCCTACTTGGATGCAATGGAGGCTAGAGTCTGCTTCCAGTCTGATCCCTTTGCACAGTTTGGGGAAGTCACCGCAAAGTACAAATTTTGGCATCACTATGTGACCAAGGAGCTACAAGTTGAGGTGGTTGAGCTTGATTTTCCCCAAACGCAAGCTTAACTATTTTTTTCTTATTAGGTTGTCTAATTGACTCTACCCAATTTTCTCTTACATGGGTAAGAGTGATATTGTAATATTTTTTGTAATTAATTGTAAGTGAAATTCCAAGTGTCAATTGTGGAATGTGAAGACTCATTTTGAAATAAATTCCAAAGGTCATGGTTCAAGGAAGTCAAGCAGTCATGAGGGAAGTCAAAGAGTCACAAAGGGAGATGAATATTCACCCCTTTTGTTATAAATATACCCTCATTAGTCATGTAAATGGATTTTGGTCGAGCTTTTACCTTAGGAGCAGAAGCTTGGGAGTTTTGAGCCTTGGCTTATCCGTAGCATAGAGGGAGTATCTTTCCTTGGAGGAGCGGGTGTTGGCTTCATGTTCCTCTATTTGGACTAGTGGTTTGTCAATTGTATATGTATGCTTGGGACTTTCACTTTAATAAAAGCTCAGAGCTAACATGTTTTCATGCATCTGTTGTGAACATAGTAGGATTATTCTTGTTATGTTTGCAATATATGTTATTTCGCTTATGCTAATGCTTATGAACTATTTTGTTTGCATTAGTATGAATCTTGTTGAATGTATGTTGTTGTATATCTCCATCATGGTAAACTTGTGAACTATTTTACAAGCTAAATTGTGATGCAGTTTATGCCCGTGTGTTCCTTTCAAGTTGTGTACTATTATAAGATTCTAAGGGGCTCACTCACTTTCCCTTCGTCGTGTTAGAACCTTTCATGCAATGCACTTAAACCTTCACAAATCTATACATGTGTTTCACCAAAGTCACGAATACATCATTCTATGCATTATTGCAACCAAGGCATAACACTAAAACCTACCATTTCGGCAACCGGGTCGTATTTTGGATGGGGATCCTACTCCAAATGGTGTGAGGACTAATTGGGACTTCATATTGTGGAGACCCCATGAATGTTGGTGGGTCCAACACTGTCAGCACATTGTGCATAAGATAAATGGAAACAAAAGGTAGACAAGGATGAGAGAACGATTAGGTGGACCTAGTTGGGTCCACATGAACAAAATGGATAATGACATGAAAACTATGAAAATAGCATAAGAAGGAAGTTTTGTTAACATAAATTGTGCATGGATGATTTATATATGTGTATTATTTCTTCTATGAATAGGAGAAGTGAAATAAAGGTATGAGGATGCTAATTAGTTTGAAAGGCCATTAGTTGAGAACCATCATAGTAGTGAGGTAAGTGATTAATATTTAAAAATATGATCATTGTGTGAATGGTATGAAAATAGAATTTGTGTAAGAACTCTGGACACCACATATCTCCACAATGGTATGATATTGTCCACTTTGGGCCTAAGCCCTCATGGATTTGCTTTTGGACTTACCCCAAAAGGCCTCATACCAATGGAGATATTTGTCCATCCTTATATACCATGATCCTCCCCACTTCTAGTCAATGTGGGACTTTGGTCGTATACCCAACAATCCTC
>APFE030374352.1:58444-84843 GCA_000404065.3 Pinus taeda
AGGACTCTGGACACCACATATTTCCACAATGGTATGATATTGTCCACTTTGGCCTAAGCCCTCATGGATTTGCTTTTGGACTTACCCCAAAAGGCCTCATACCAATGGAGATATTTGTCCATCCTTATATACCCATGATCCTCCCCACTTCTAGTCAATGTGGGACTTTGGTCGTATACCCAACAATTTGTACTTAGCGTGTTTTTGGTAGCATACTAAGGTTACTTAATGGAATCCATGCTATATGGAACACCATTGGGAAATTGGGTAGGAATGCCCTATTGTTGATAATTATCATTATTAATATGATATGTTCATTTTCTTGATCTTTGTTGTGAGCATGAAAGGCTAAGATCATTTGAGGAATTGTTGGGTATTGCAACAACAAGAATGTTATCAACCAGTTGGACCCTTCAAAAGGATTCAGCTAAAAGTGTTGGTATTGAAAAGGTAAAGGAAAAAAGGGTAAAGGAAAAAAATTGGGTAAGAATTCCTTTAGCTGAATTTGAATACTATTGTTTCAAATTAATGCATGCTTTGCATGGATACCAGAAGTGGTATGCTGAAGGAAGGGAGCCTTTGTATGAAACCTTGCAATAAATTTTGTAATTCTTTCTTAGTGAAATGAAGAACTAAAATTCTAATGAATTTAGAGAAATGCATTACTCATTTGACTCATTGGTTCAGGGGAGTAAATGGTTAATTATGAAATGCTTGGAATAAATGTGATGCACATGTATAGTGCAATAAAAATATCATTTCAATTCATTTGAATTTAGTTGGAGTGATAGAATTGTTATGGGTGTGATAATTCTAAAGTCACTTCAAGTTGTTGTGAATTTATACAAGTGTTAGTTGATTGAAAGTTCATGTTATAGGAAAAGTGTTAGAATGGTGTGTGAGACCAAGCCACCATGACAGATCAACAATACCTGCAAGGGATTCCAATGAAATTACTACGAATCTCATGTCTATGAGATCAAGCTTCTGGGTTATGTAGATTTGAGAAATTGAAATTTCTAGTTTGAATTTTTTTGAGTATATCTCATGGAATAAATTAATATTAAGGCACAGGTAAAATAATGGAGTTGGGAGCTCAGGAAGAAGACTATCGTGATGGAATTATAGCCCATGGCACTTTATCTATATCGTGGAAGTAAGTCATAAATGGTATCTTGACTATAAGACTCCATGAGTAGTGCAGTGGAGCACACCAAACAGGTACTTGGCCATAAGACTCCATGCACATGTCATTAGAACATGTCGGATGGATATTGTGTTGTAAGACTCTAATGACTACTTCATGCAGGAAAGCCTTGGAATAGGTAGAATGCCCAGATTGGTGGTTTTTTGAGCCTGGATAGGTGAGTAACTGATGGGGGCCCATACAGGAAGTCCTTAGGACAAGTAGACTACCTGGACTAGTGGTTGCCTAGGTTTGGATAGGTGAATAGTTGATGTGGGTCTATACAAGAAATAATTGGGACAAGTAGACTACCCGAAGTGGGATTTACTTGGGCTTGGATAGATGAGTAACTGGTGGGAGAAGAAATATGCCCATGCTCACTGGGATGTGAGCATGAGGAAGCTAGTTTGGAGTTGTATGAAAATACTACATGGAGTAGTATATCCACGGGTGGAGACATGGAGTGCACTAGATTTTTGTACTGCTTAATATGTGGAGACATTGTGTGCTCTAGATTCCTACGATCTAGAATTAAAGATAGAGCTACCTAGAGATTGAGCGGAGAATTTGACTCATCAATGCATAACAAGTGGGGACGCGCTTTAGATTCCAGTAGAGCTTCACCAGTGGAAACATGCTCTAGATTCCTATAGTGCTTAGCAATGGATTGCATGGATTTTGTTCAGTAAATATGAAACTAAAGACTGTGTGGAATTATGGAGTGTATACACCACTTGGTGATTGCAAAGGCAAGAAAGAAAAGAGTAACCATATAGATAAGTATTAATTACCAATTTGAATAATTTCTCTGTTTAAGTTGTGATTTAAAATTCTTATGATGAATATCATAAGAATCATGTGCTTATGATGTAGGAGAACTACTAAACTATCCAACATGAATATATGAGGATGACTACAAGGAAAACAACATCAACTCAATAATATCAATGTGCATAGTAGTAGCACATCAGAGTGAAGGACTTTAGGAACTAGGCCATTGTGGTGACACTGGAACTCTATGAAACACACTAATTACCATGAGATATGCCATGATACAAGTGATTTTTTATTAAATCAACGAAAGGGTATGCCTTAGCTAAGGCGGTCCTTATTGTGCAAGAAAGCCTTGCCAAGGGATGGATCACCCGAGGGACAGAGGAAGTAGAGAAATGGATTCTTGAACTTGGAAGGTGAGTGGCTTCATGGAAGAGGAGACATATTAACCAAGGGACTAATGAAGTAAAGAATGGGATGTCAGGTTTTGGAAAGTGAACTGGTTTCTAAGGAATCATGTGCATACTCATTGGGATAAAAAATGCATTGGGTGTGTCCCAGGAAGTAATGAGCTATTTTTTTCTCTGAAGGAGAACTAAGCACAATGGATGGCATGATTAGATATTGGAGGTAGATCACACTCTAGAATCAAGCAATTAAGTAGGTCAAGGTGTAATGGAAGTACTTTGGACCATATGAAGCCACTTGAGAAATGAGTTATTAGATGAGGGTATATTACCCATTTTTGTTTATTTTGCAAGTAAATGTAAAAAGAGATGTGAATATAAAGCTTGTTGTTGAATTTTGTGTTCAGGAATAGAATATTATTGCATGTTGTGTTTGGGTATCGAACACCAAGGACGGTGTTGCTTTAAGGGGGTGGGGTCTGTGACAATCTTTTTGTGCTACCCCTCTTGTAAAAGTCACTATGAATTGTACTTCATGTAAATATTGTGGAAATTTAAACACAATGATTGGGCTGAAAGGAATGGCCACAAATTCATAGGTCTAAGGAGTTGTTTCTTGGGAAGTGTTTAAACTTATGGTGCTTCGTTTAATATTCCATCTACTTTTTGATTGAGTTTAATGTCCTACATAATAGGCAGGGAGGTGGAGTATGGGTTCCCTAAGTGAAGGATGAACCTCATACTACCTCTATCCTCGTGGGGCATGTTGGTGTGGTCAACACACAAGACACATATGAGGAGTCAGAGCAAGAATAGGTTGACATGAAGAAAGCGAGAGTAGTTGGCTAGACTGAGAAAGAAGACATGTATTGTGTGTTGTGTATGAAGAGTATGTCAATGAAAGGCATATGGTAGTCATGAGATAACTTATGGAAGAGAATGCAAGGGAGCAACATTAGTGAAAGAGTGGAAGAACACGGAGGAATGTGGTGTGAAGTGAAGGATAGAGAAAAGAAAGTAAAGACAATGCAATCTAGATATGTCAAAATAGCAACAAGAAATTCCAATTTAATTTGTCCTTGAATTAAAATTGTAATTTTATTCTCATATAGTTAATTAAGTTCAATTGACTTAATTGACTTAGGAAATTCAAGTTGGAAGTCTATCTAGAGTCATGTAGAGTGATCCGTAAATTTTAGGGGCCCAGGTTGAGTTCTTTTGAGTTGTAATTAGATAACTTGAGTTCTTTTGGTTTCCGCTAAGAAAAGTAGAGTAGATTTTTGTATTGTGTTTTAGTATATCACATAAGTTGTTGAATATACAAGTAAAAATCTACAAGATACTTGTGGGTTTAGTGGGTGGAACCACTGTGTGCTATAGATCCTTGCATAACAAAGTAGTAGTTCTATGAGTTTGGATACCTGCAGTGTTTAGAAGGTGGAAACATAGTGTACTCCAGATCCCTATTTAGTATGTGGAGACACTATGAGCTATGGCTTTTGTATCATTTAGCAGGAGGAGGTACTATGTGCTATAGATTCCTCTAAGCAGGTGGAGACACCATGAGCTCTGGAATCCTGTGTAATTTAGTTAATTGGAATTGGTGTGAATTTCCCATGAGCACTCAACTCCTAGACTCTAAATCTAGCTTGGGGTGGTTAGTTGTAAGAAATATTGCAGCGTAGCTAACATATGATTAGGTGGAGAGTTGAAGTCCCTCCCTAAGTTTCTAGTCATTAAGTTAATAAAATAAGTATATTCATTTTGTGTGTGTGTATGAAACTGTGAATAATGAATGAAGTTACTATGTGTTATAGCAATGATGGTATTGACATTGTGCATGGAGGAATGTGTTATTCTTGGTTGTCTAAAAAGAGATGGTTATGTGGGTGTTCTCTTTATTTTGAGGGACTTGCATATCCCTATGGTTGTTGATATGTTCCTGAGTTACGAAGTTATTTTCATGGTCTTGTATGAATGCTTGACGTGCTCAAACAAGCTATTATTGTGTCTGATTTTTGTTTTTTCCATGCTCTGGATTTCATGGATCCTTGACTATTTAAAAATGTTGAATTTATCTCCTAGTAAAGGACCCATGATGTTGAAATGTATGATTTATCAAGTGGATCTGATAGCATTGTTTGGGATTTATTATGTCGCATGATATGTTGTTGTTGTGTTGAATTTACAAAGTGATATTGGCCATTGTTTATGCTTGTTTCTATGCCTCTTAGTAGGCATGTTGATAGATTTGCTTACTGTATTATGGTTATGTTAAGGTCTAGATTGTTAGTGTTGGAAAGAGGGTTCCATTCCTATAAAAGATAGTGTTATGAGCAACATTGGGCTTCAAGGGAAACTTAGGTAAGTCTTTGAAAACCCCTTGGAATTTCTAAGTCTATGTGCTACAGAGATCTGGACTTGTATCCAGGGTTGGATGAATCCTTAGCATAGTTTTGTATCCAAGTTGGACACAATGCGGGCTCATCAGATGTCTTCAAGAGTCTCAACATATGGGTCGTTTTCCCATTTACACTTGTGCAAAGGTATCAAATTCGAATTGATTTGGATGTGTATCGAAAAAGGGCAAGACAAATCATATTTGGGGTGGGGCCCATTTTGGGAGTTGAAGACAAGAAGCTTGGTATGCACGTGAACCAAATTTCAAATGTAATCTGGGACGGGGCCCTTTGGTGATATCTTGGCATGGGATTGGATCATCTCGCAAGAAGTAGATGTATTTGCGAATCCAAAACATTTGGGGGTAAAGGCCAAGTCATAACACTAGGATGCCCAAATGTGTTTGCAAGTTGAAGGAGTATGCGGGTCCAAGGGTCTGG
The DNA here is from genome assembly GCA_000404065.3 of Pinus taeda. Lineage (NCBI taxonomy): Eukaryota > Viridiplantae > Streptophyta > Pinopsida > Pinales > Pinaceae > Pinus > Pinus taeda. The sequence continues at coordinate 63,652 of APFE030374352.1, forward strand.
AAAGTTTTCCGTAGTGAAAAATTCATGCACACCTGGATATCCCCTGAGGTTGGATAATAAAGAAAATTGATGAATTGTGCTAAGGGGTTCGGGCCTAGTAAGACCTGCTGGCTGGGTTGAGGTGGAAAGTGCCACAAGGGCCTAGTGAGACTACATGGATGGCATGTGAAGATTCCGGAGGGACGTGGACCGTCTAATGTGGCTAGAATGTTGATGTGGCACATTGATAGTGTGAGACGTGGTAGGTAGAAACAAACTTTTGGGGTGGTTGAGAGGCTGATTTTTTTATGACGTGGCATAATCAGAGGATGCAACATGGTAAAGTGATGTCACCATGACATCAACAATACATGGAGGAAAGGGATACCTATAGATTAAGTGAGTGGACGTCATGTAGATGCTAAGGCGGCACCACGTATGACACATACATGAGTGTGGTGGGTACCATGGTTGCATAAATGACAAATAGCAAACCCCCCTCATTATATGTTAAGAAGGCAAGGGGGGCCCACTATTAATATAGGTTGTCGATGTAAGGAGGTGGCCATGTGGAGACGATAGGGTAAGGGGAAACTATAAAGGATTTAGTTGCAAAACAAATAAATTGTTGACCTCCCCTTGTTAACTATCAGAGAGGAAGCCCCACAATTAATATAGGTTGTTGTCTATTCAGGTTAATTGCGTGAGGGCTCCAAGTTGTGAAGGGTTTAACCATTGGCCACGCGAGTGTCATACGACACTACATGGTTGATTAGACTTTTAAGAGGCATCCCTCTTGATCCAAATGTTAGACTAAGATAATATTTATATCACCAAAAATCTCTTGATGAGCTGGATGTGATGGTCTTATCCAAAGAGAGTTTCGCACATTTTGGGAAAGAAGAAATTTGTAACCCCATTTCCATAATGAGACTATGGTGGTTGGGTTAGTTAAAAGTAACACCTTCCATCAGCCTAGAAAATTCCAATCGGGTGGGAGGGACCGTTATAGTGAGGGTCAACATTAGTGTAGAAGAAAGTGATGAAACAATGCAAAAGGAAATTGAAGTGATGTGCATGATAAAGAAATTTTACTAGTGAAATGACAACTTGAAGATGTTGAAAGATGTTGAAAAGGTCATTAGACCATTAAAAATTCAAAAGGTGAAAAAACAATAAAATATATAGCTTGCATAGAGAGTAGGAAGGTCATTAAATAAATTTGAATAGTTCACTAAGTTGAGTAGAGTACATAAAGAGTGAAATGAGCAACCAAAGAGTCAAGAACTTTGAGAATTGTACTCTATAATCCAATACTAATTAGAAGAGATTGCCTCAAAGTTGTGTATTGGTATTGTATATGTGTGGTTGTGAGAAATTAAGATTATTTGTGAGAATACTAGTTTAGTTATGTGAAAACCTAGCATATTGGGACACCACATTCAAACATGTAATCTCTAGTAGAACGATAAGCATACAATTTTTCTCCACCAAAGAGTTCTATGAATATTTCTTTAATAACATAACAATTCATAACCTATAGTTGAATGGAAATGTGATCCGAATTTAAACGGGAAAGCAAAAAATTATAGATATAACCATAAATACAGAGATGCAGTAGAAATAACATTTCATTTGATTAATATCGAATACTGAAATATGCTTACAAATAGACTGGAAACAAGACTATCTTGGACGATGCTAGCTTATTTCTAAGAAGAGATGTGGCGGCTACATGCCTCTGAACTGTGTTACAATGAGGCTCGAAGGCCTATTTATTATTGAGAAGCAATGAAAAACCCTAAACATCCAAAAACCTAACCCTAGGAGATGAAGCACCAAAACTATGGGCCCCGTTTGGATAAATTGGTACATCAACTTCCTAGGGTCGTAACTTTGGCATATGATCTTCGTTTGACACGCACAATACCTTGTTAGAAAGATCTATCCAAGGACTACAACTTTCAAGAGGCCAACATGGGTCGATGATCCAGGTTGGCCTTCATTTTCCCAAAAAATGTTGTTTAGGGCCTCAAAATGGCTCTAGAAGTTAAAGCCCCGAAAAATTGCCAAAAATAGTAAAATGTGCTACAATTTAGAAAACTGAAAAACTGAAAGAGACAATAGCGGGGTCCAAATGGTATAGGCAGGTGGCCACCAACATCCACCTGGATCAAAATGAGTGTGATGGAAGCATATAAAGAACACCCTCCATTGATGATTTGCACATAAGAATTTTTTTTACTATCAAGTTATTGATTGCTGAAATAACATATCTATGGTCATAACGAGAATGGTTTCTCACATCTTGCAGTGCACTAAGGTAAAATAAATTATGGGAAAAATGGTTGAATATATTTAAGTAAACACCTAATTTAATTAATATCTTCAAACAAGCCAACACAATGAAAATATTCCTTGCAAATAAATATGGTGAAAGATAAATGACAAATTCAATAAATATGGTCAAATTTTAAATTTCAATGAAAGTGTTCCTCTATTCCAATTTCAAAGTAAAAATTAATCTACTTTTTAAATCACTCTCACTACTATTCATAAAACCTCAAAGAAATTGGCCCTAAAATGATTGTCACATAGAATTAAAGTTTATCTATTCCATTTTGAATGTTAAAAATTTGACTTTTTAGAGCATGGTGACTCATCTTTATAGAACCTCATAGATCTCAAAGGGATTGTAGGTAAGAGGGTTGTAACATAAATTTGGATTTTTTTCATTAAAGAGGTATTAAAGAGGTTTTTTTAAGAGGGTTTTGGATATTTATTTTAAAATTAATAGGAGTTAGAATAATAGAACTTAACTGAGTTAATCAATCTATGGTTATAATGATAATATAGTTTTTTATTTTATTTTTTGAACTAGGTTAACACTGTGATAAAAAAGAAAATTTAATTTTAATTATTTATTAAACTAAAATTTCAACGAAAATATTTATGCATTTCATAATCCTGTTAGGAAATTAAAAATGTAAAGCTTTTAGAAACAGTGACTTTTCCTATTAAACTTAATAGAGAGGAGCTAAGGTGTGTCTCTCATAAATTCGAAGACGTGTTAATTACTGGCATGCAAATTTTCAAAGGACTTTATTGTAGCTCTTAGAGGATTATTTGCTAGTTCTCTCATGCAATTATCTTTAATTTAGGGAACACAAGGCTAGTTGTAATTGCTGATTTGGTTGGTTGTTCTTTTTCAACTTCCAAAAAGGGGTATGAGCTGTTATTCTTATTGTTTATTGTTTAGTTTCGTTGTTATGCTTTTAACTGACATGGTTAACATGATGAGTATCTCTTCGGGGTGTTTCTTTCTGTTTTTTCTTGTGGCCAGAGAAAACTAGGTACTGGTCATCAATATATGAACTTTCTAACAAACTGTTGTTTTGTTTGAAAGAGCAGTCACTAGAAGATATATATCTTTGGTTTATATATCTCTGGCTTATGCTGTTCCAACTTAGTACATATTTGTGTTGAGCACTCTCTGATATCTGCATAGTTAGAATGTCATAGCCATCCTTCTAACAGTAGCAGAGTTGTTGGTAGTACCAGGTTTTGCTTCGTTCATCAGTGTAGTTTCTACTCTTGCTCTTCCAATCCACTATACAGACAAAACTATTTAAAAGACAGATCCTATTCTACTCTGCCGATAGTTTTTTTGCATTGTATTTCAGTGATCCCCAATACATACAGCTCGTTCATGTTCATGTGCAGAACAAGCAAGCTTCAAATGCATGCTGAAGGCACAATAATCTTAAATACAGAGATTTTAAAGCATGGATGCTTGCATTTTCTACAATATGGTTTCAGTGTTATTACATTTTACAAGTTCTTCATATTCTTCTCTCTTTGTATTTCAGGATCTCTGAATCTTTCCAGTGGTTTTAATAGACTTGAGGCTTTGAGTTCTCAAGGTTCATTGTCGGACACTGTACTTCAGAAATATGCATACAGAGCATTGATTCATCCAAAAACAGGCATTATTTACGATGCGCAAATGCCTAATAATATGTCTGGAATCAAAGTTAATGCAGTCAGGCTCCGAAGCGGTAGTCTGAGAAGCCGAGGGATTCTCTATAATGAATTTGATGTTCCTCCTGGCATTGTAGCCAAGCCTTATGTTCGCAGACTTGTGCTTGTTTATCACAACCTTGGAAATTGGTCCTCTGATTATTGCAATAATTTTGGGTTTGGGTTTAAGCTCAGACTTAATCTTGTGGCACCTATTTTAGGACTTCTAGCCTATGATTACTCAAATTTAAGCTCTGGTAATATTGAAGAAATTGACATTTTTGCTACTAAGAAACCCATCAGCATTAGCTTCACAAGTGCAGTTTTTCCAAATGAATTGACACCAATGTGCATTTCGTTTCATTTGAATGGAACTGTGAGTGTAAGCAATGTTTCTGGTTATCCCAATGTCTGTACTACTTATAATCAAGGGCATTTCTCTCTGGCTGTTGAGTCTCTGGTTTCTGCTCCCGCACCTTCTACAGAGCCAATTCAAGTTTCTGGTTTTGCTCCTTCACCATCAAAGCAGGTTCCAAACAGCATCCCTCATGTGGTTGCAGAAATTCCTAGGAAACAGAAAACAAATACTTTAAGAGCTGCACTCGGGCCTTTTCTTGGAGGGTTTACACTACTAGGAATGGTGGGCTTTTTGGGTTACTGGTTAATCAGGCGCAGGGAGATGTCAAGGATTACAAAACTAGAATATCAGGCTGATAAAGGAGAGGCATTGCAGACTGCCCTGATTGGAAATAGCAGGGCTCCAGTGGCAGCTGGTGTTCGGACGAAGCCAAAGCTTGAGAGTGAAAATGTCACATAGGATGACAGAGTTAAAGATGATTTTAAGATCGTTGAATCTAAACTCAGGACTGATAAATGTATCATTGACGCCAATATTCCTTTCGGGGAAAGTATCGTATGCAAGTTTCCAGTTTTGTTTAGTAGCAGTTGCAGTTTAGTGGTTTGCACCTGTTTTTCTCCATATGCATATAACCAAAAATATCTAAACTTGCTAGGTGAAGGGAAATATTTTATGGACTTATGCTTGTTCCTTTGTGTTGAAGAGGCTATCTTGCAACATGAAGATTGCCTAGACTGATTCACTTTGTTAACGGACCATCTGTGTTTTCACTGGGAGTGGATGCGTTTGAGATCTATGTTTTTCATTGGGAGTGGATGCGTTTGAGATTTTCTGGCGTGCGTAAGGATAAATCTCATACTTGGAGATTCACTGTAAGTCATTTAGAGTTGTCATTGCAAGAGGCTTTGCTGTTATCAATTGTTTGAGACAGTTTTCTATATATATGAAAACTATCCGAAAAGAGTGTGAGCCTGCTTGATAGGTCTAATGTCTTAATTGTTAGCATTTATTTTGTATGGGGTCTATTTTATGTTTGTGTCTAACCTGAAATGTTTGATAAGTGATTTTCTCAATTGGAAGTCATTGAATTGTTGGTCAAATTACTGTCCCATTTGTTCAGAGCCTCAATATGTGTCTTGCACAAACTATATATTTGTGGAATCTCTTGTTATAGAAGACAAATGCACAAATTCTAGATACATGAAAAAGGGATTTCTTGGAATTTTGTTAGGGTATTCAAACATACAAGTGCTCGAATATCGATATTCATTTTATACGAAGACAAATATTGTCAATGATATTCTGCAAGGACCTTATGGATTGTGTTGGTCTGTGAGTTGATTGTGTTGCCACCCTAACCTGCCATGAACATGTTTCAAGTAAAGCAATGCATGGAGATGTTTTATTAAAAGCATTACTGTTGAAATGATCCACAGCTAGTTTTCCCCAATTACAGCTCTGATTACAACTGGAATCAATGGCCATGTAAATTCTTCTTTTATTAGTTCGCTAATGTGTTTCATTATTCTGAGCATTAGATTTTCAAGCTTGAATCTTGCATCTCAGTATATTTGTAGTTAGTGTATGGCCTACTTATATCCACTAACTTGCTGCTGTTTCAAATGAATTTCAAGGCAGTGGATTCTCTAAATGTTATGGTTGTCCCTTCAAGCTTGCTAGCCATGGCTTATCGTTCTATGTATATTGCATTTAATTTCTGGTTACCTAATTACAATAAGTAGACATGTTAGGGTTGGTTGTAGTAAACTCAAACCATCAGGAATATCTTTTGAGGCCTCAAATGGTGAGTAGATTTTGCATATTATATTAAGAAAAGATTGAAAATAGTTTTGAAGTAAAAAGCATTTTTAAGTTAATCTTAACTGAGATTAGAGTTCAAGTATACAGTCATAAGTATTGCTTATCCCAAGTTTATAAATAAGTTTGGGATCCTCCATTGTCAAGGAAGAAGTGAGTTGGTCCAACATCCAAAAGGTAATCTTTACCATGGTTTCTACGCAAGGATTTTCCAGGGTAAAATCTTCTTATTATTACAAATGTATTTGCACTGTATTTACTTATATTTTATTTATCTTACCTTACTCATACTCTGATATATTTTATTGATTTTTGACGGTTTATGCTTGTGATTTCCTGTTTCTTTATCGGACAACCCATGTTTCTTTTTCATATATACCTTTTCTGTTCCATGGACCGATTAGATACCTAGTTTTTTGTTATTTTTGGTGATGACAGATTGATATGAAGCACATGTTGGTAGTTTTATGGCAATATGATAATATGAAATTGAGTCCTCTGGGATACTAGCCAGAGTATGTAAAATAACAATTTCATGGGTACTGGTTAATGAATCTTTGTTATCAGAACATTAATTATTCATGTAAATTGGTTTTATTTTAATAAAAAATACATTATTTTTTTGCCAAAAAAATATTGGCATTTCTTGCAAATTGAACTGAATAAAGATGGTCTGTTTTGAGATATTTCTTTATCCATAATTCACATTTCTAGTTTTTAGTTTACTTTGTTGTATGGTTGCTTCAAAATTGTAATGTATGATTGGTTCTGCAGTAAGTATTTCATTAACCTTGCTATATCTTTGACCTAGCATCAAAGTTCATTGTCTTGGAAATTTATATATCAAATACACTATTAGAAGGGATTAAAGAAACAAATAAAGAAAATTATATTAATATAATAATGTAAAATAAGTGGTAACGAAATATATTTTACAATTTATTATTTTAATAAATTAACTACTTTATTATTATGAATTATAAAGTTTATGTTTTTTTTTTGTTTTTTATATGGTTAAATGTAAATATTAATAAAAATTTATGGACTTCTGATGAGTCGAGAGACTCATTTTACAAACCCAGTATGATGTGACAACTTGTTACGTCCATCATCAAAATTGAAATTTTGCTCATATCTGCCCAAATAAAAAATAAAAAAATTAAATAACTATACAAAATATTTAAATAATGTCGGTTTATAAAAAAAATTCACTTGAAAAAATTGGATCTCTCTCGCTCATGTTAGATTAGTATTTAAGATGGATCTATGTTGGTTATACTTATGCTATGTGTTATTGTCAATACCAAACTAGATTTATCTTAACTCAGGATTTAGAATGAGATGGATCAAATCTTTCAAGGTGTAAACTTCTTTTTTAAGCACAAAGCTAAAAGTTTGCACCTAGATAGGTTTGACACTTGATAGATCCGGAGCTAAGATAGATCTAAACTGCTTTAATTTTTAAAATTTAATAATTGCAATTATTAATTTAATTTAATTTACTTTTTATTAAGTTATTATTACTTTTTTTTTTTCATTTTAAGAGTCAAACATAACTATACAATATTTCTTTCAAACTAAGCTCAGAGTGCTCTGACACAATGATATATAGTGCCCTTTAACTATATAGTATATATATATATATTATAATACTATTATAATTATATATATATATAAGGTTTATATGGAAAATTTTTAAATTATTCTTGTTATATTCACATTATATTTATCACTCTTGGATATTTTAATTTTAGTTTGACTAATTTTATAAAGTTTTTTATATTATAAAAAACTAAAAAAAACAATTAATATCTTACTTGTGTGTTGAAATCTTTTTAGAGAAATCACATTAGAGATAGATAATTCATCGCCACATTTAAAACCATTCAGTGTGATACATATCTTACTACTTAAAATTAATATTATTCTTAAAATTGATTGGCTAACATTATTAATCATCATCCTAATAAAGTTAAATAAATCCTTTATATCTTTAAATATCCTTCAAATTTGATACCTCAACAAATATTAAATAGCCCTAGGCCCTATTAGGCACTAACCAAAGGAATTCTGTCATCTGATATGTTGCAGTCTAAACTGTTAAGTGTGAAGTCAAATTCACGCAAGATTCTAGATCCTTCTAGATCAGATCTTTCTAGATGTTAAGTGTGAAGTCAAATTCACGCAGGATTCTAGATCCTTCTAGATCAGATCTTTCTAGATCTCCAGGATTCTAGATCTTTCTACACCGCCATTAGTTTCTAGATCATTTCAGATCTCCATCTGAATCACATATAGGATTCTAGATCCTTCTTCTGCCTCTATAAATTTGTAATTTCTTTGGCCAAGGAAAGCAAGCAAAGGCCCAAATCTGTTATGTAATGCAAAGTGATTTATGTTCTCCAGTGATTGTTTTATTGATAAAAATGGCTAAAATCACACACAATTACAGAAACACAATTATATTATGCACAAATGGTGTATGTGCAAAAACACTCAAACCTAATTTCATCAGATCACTCTATTTAGATAGAGTTTCGAGACCAACTTATTTCTTAATTAGATGAGAGGTGAGAGAATTTCTCAACCATCACAAACCAACTCCTTAAATATTGAATGTGCGGCATTAACTCCACATCCCCTTAATGATAATTAATGAAAACAAAATAATCAAGCTTTATCAGTAGGGTGTGTGTGGTTACCTCATAACCTCTGGAAGGTGTAGTTGGCAAGTTGGATTCGCCGAGTTCCCTTCTCAAACTCCCGACTCAAGGACCTTCCCGAAGTCAATTACGGAACAGCATCCCAATCTGTCGCATAACCTCATTAGGAAACCACTTCCACGTCTACCACTAATGAGGGATCCTTCCCTAGATCCGCAACTGCCATACTATCTGGACAACCATCCATATTGAGCCTTACACTTGATCTTTAAGTACTGGCATCAGACACATAGTTGAAAATCTCCACGTACAACTCACGGTTAAACTACAAAAAACAAAATTAAGGGAAAATTCTCGTTATTGTCCAGAGAATTAACGGCCTAACCGCACGCTAAGCATCGGACGGCATTTCACAATAGTTAACGGATCTGCCTTTCCCAGACATTTCCATGTCAGACGGGCTGTGAGAGAGCCATTCCAGAATCTGCGCACGCAATTCCACAGGAAAGTTGCTTGCGCCCGTGGTACATGAAACCCCCTCGATCAAAGGCCACCTTATTAATGCCTTTTTCAAGACATGCTTCGTAAATTGTCTCGCCTACTTTCCTTGCAACTTCTTGAAAATAATGTGCCTTGTTCGCTCCTAGGAGTTAGAATTGGAGCTAGCAGGAGATTGATCCAATCCTGAGGAGGAAGTATAGCTAGGCTGCACAACAGTTGTCCTGGACTCTAACGATTGATGAAGAATCCTGACATGAAATTCTGGTTATGAACCCTACTCACAACATAGGTTCAAATCTACCTCCGATACCATGATAAAAATGGCTAAAATCACACACAATTACAGAAACACAATTATATTATGCACAAATGGTGTATGTGCAAAAACACTCACACACACTGATTACATTCAGATCACTCTATTAAATAGAGTTTCTGAGATCCAACTTATTCCTAATTTAGATAAAGAGGTTGAGAGAATTTCTCAACCATCACAAACCAACTCCTTAAATATGGAATGTGAGCATTAACTCCAACATTTATCTATTCCATTGTTTATGACTGAGTAATTTTGTTGTTTCTCCATTTGTCTGTCTCTGTGAATTATTCTCTGCTAGTGTCTTCTAAGTCTCTGAGTATAAATCCACTGTGTGTTATGTATGCTCTGTTCTAACAACTGGTATCAGAGCTAGGGTTGAATATCCACTGTGCACGCTGTTTAATGCCATGGCCTTACTCTGGCAGCGTTCATTAAAATGTTGGTTGTTATCCCTGGAGTTGTTGAAGGATCTGTCCAGGAAATAGTTGAGAAATGCTAGAACTAAAAGACAGTTGCTACCAAAAAAAAATCCATGGACCTATGTTGAAACGTGTCGCTGGAGTTTGAAATGTGGAGATCTGCACATGTTGTTGGAGTTTGAAACGTGGAGATTGGAGTTGAAACGTGGTGTTCATAAGTTTTTTTTTACATCAAGCTTGCACGTATATGTCAAGTTTTTTCTCAAACTAACATATGTATGTGTGAAATGTGAAAAGGTTAAAACATTATATATGAAAATATAAATATTATATGTTGGAATTTTGAAAAGTATATTTTATGTCAAGTTTTTTCTCAAACTAACATATGTATGTGTGAAATGTGAAAAGGTTAAAACATTATATATGAAAATATATAATTATATGTTGGAATTTTGAAAAGTATATTTTAAAAGAAGCAGGAATTTTGAAAAGGGTATTTTAAAAGGAGGAAGGTCATTATTACTAAAGAGTAATAATTAAAGTTTTATTTTTAAGTGGAGTTTTTTGTGTTTTGGGGCGTGAATTTGATTGAAAATGGAAACAGCGGTCATAGATATGGAGAAGTTGAGCAGGGCTAATTTCGCCCTATGGAAATCACAGATGGAGGATATACTGATTTTAAAAGATCAGTATTTGCCGATTGAGGGCGCAACAAAGAAACCCTCATTGATGACAAATAAAGAGTGGAATAAGCTAGATAGAAAGGCGATTGCAACAATCCGCCAATATTTAGCAAAGAATGTTTATTTCAATGTGTTTGGAGAAAAAACAGCAGAAGGATTATGGAAGAAGCTCCATGATCTATATGAGAAGAACACGGCATCAAACAAAGTGTTCTTGATGAAGAAGCTTTATAATCTCAAAATGAAGGAGGGTGCTTCAGTTGTTGAACACTTGAATGCATTTAATATTGTTACTAATCAACTTGCCTCTGTTAAAATCATTTTAGATGATGAAATTAGAGCTATTTTGCTAATTTGTTCTATGTCAGACAGCTGGGAAAATTGAATTGTCGCTATGAGCACTTCAACAACTATAGGGACCTTGAAGTTTGATGATGTCAGCAGTAATTTAATGAATTAGGAGCTACGACACAAGTCAATTGCGAAAATCTAGGGAGGAGAGGCTCTAGCTCTAGCTGATCGTGGTAGGAGAAAGGATCGAGGCCGACAAGGGCGATCAAGATCGAGAGGCCGATCAAAATCAAGGAGAGGAAGAATCATCTGCTTTCATTGTGGCAAACCCGGGCACATGAAGAAAGAATATCGATTCTGGAAGAAAGGACAAAAGGATCAAAGACCATCTAATACAAATCACAAGTCATCCAACACAAATGAAGGTGAGACTACTGTTGTAGCCATAGATGGTGATGTGTTATTTAAGGTTTCAGTAGATGATGCATGTGTATATACATCTAGCAGTAGCTTTGATTGGATCCTTGACTCTGGGGCATCTCACCATGTAACCCCATGCAAAGATATTTTTGTTTCATATAATCCTGGTGATTATGGTAGAGTGCATTTGGGGAATAATCATTTTTGCAGTATTGTTGGAGTGGGAGATGTCCAGATCAAGATGAAAAATGGACAAGATATATTGTTGAAACAAGTTAGGCATGTACCAGAAATGCGCATGAGTTTAATCTCTATGGGTCGAGTGGATGATGGAGAATATTCGACAAGCTTTGGAAAAGGAGGATGGAAAATTAGCAAAGGTGCATTGGTCATGGCCAAAAGACCCAAGATAGGAACATTATACACATTGAAGACAGTGATAGGAAAATCAGATTTGGTTGTTGTCACAAAAGAATGAAATTCAACAGATCTGTGGCATAAGCGTTTGGGTCACATGAGCGAGAAGGGCTTAAAAATACTTGTTGGTAAAAATTTATTGCCAGGTCTGAAATCCTACAATCTTGATCTTTGTGAGAATTGTATATATGGTAGACAAAGAAGGGTTTCATTCCTTAGAGGTGCCCATGACAGAAAGAAAAATGTGTTAGAATTGGTACACTCAGATGTGTTTGGGCCTGTTAACATCAAATCATTAGGAGGAGCATCATATTTTGTAACATTTATAGATGATGCATCGAGGAAGGTTTGGGCATATCCTATGAAAAATAAAAGTGAAGTGTTTGGAATATTTCAAAAATTCCATGTTGCTGTTGAAAGAGAGACTAACAAATTGTTGAAGTGTTTAAGAACAGATAATGGTGGAGAATATTTCTCAAATGCATTTAAGGAATATTGTAATAGTTTTGGCATAAAGCATGAGAACACTGTGCCTGGTACTCCTCAACATAATGGTGTCGCAGAAAGGATGAATCGCACCATTATGGAAAAGGTGTGAAGTATGTTGTCCAATTCCGGTTTGGAGAAGATTTTTTGGGCTGAAGTAGTCAGGACCGCTTGCTACCTCATAAATAGATCTCCAACTACAGGGTTGGATGGCGATATCCCTAAAGAAGTTTGGACTGGTAAGAATTTGAATTATTTTCACTTGAAAATCTTTGGATGTGAAGCATTCATACATATTCCCAAAGAAAATAAAACTAAGCTAGATGATAAATCTATGAAATGCATTTTTTTGGGATATGCGGATGAAGATTTTGGTTATCGTCTATGGGATCCAGTCAAACATAAAATTATTAGAAGCAGAGATGTTATATTTATTGAGTCAGAAATGTTCAAGAGGACTATAGGTGAGTTGGAGATCAAGAAGGTTATTGACAAGTTTGAAGAGCAGCAGGAAAACATACCACCAATACAAGAAAATGAACAGCAAATTCAGGAGCATGAAGAACAACATGTGGAAAATGATGAACAACAAGAAGAAGGAATCTTGCAAGAACCTTTATAGGAGATTCAACCTGATAATGCACCACCACAGTTGGTTCGCAGATCTTCTAGGCCTCATAAGCCTTCACAAAGATATCCTCCTTCAAACTATATTTTGTTGACTGATGAAGGTGAGCCTAATTGTTTTCAAGAAGCCTGTAAATTTGAGCACAATGAAGAATGGAAGAAGAAATGAACTCTTTACTGGAAAATAAAACTTGGGAGTTGGTAAATCTCCCAAAAGGTAGAAAGGCTCTATAGAACAAATGGGTGTACAGGATTAAGCATGAAGGTGACGAAAAGAAGGAGAGGTATAAAGCAAGGTTGGTGGTGAAAGGTTTTGCCCAAAAAGAAGGTATTGACTTCAATGGAATTTTCTCACATGTTGTTAAAATGTCATCCATTAGAGTCATTCTTGGTCTAGTTGCTGCTTTAGACTTAGAATGTGAACAGTTAGATGTAAAAACTGCATTCCTTCATGGTGAATTGGAGGAAGAAATTTATATGGAGCAGCCAGAAGGCTTCATAGAAAAAGGCAAAGAAGGCCTTGTTTGTAGGTTGAAGAAGAGTCTCTATGGGTTGAAACAGGCACCTCGACAATGGTACAAGAAGTTTGATTCATTCATGTTGGAACATGGTTTTCAGAGGTTGGAAGATGATCATTGTGTCTATATCAAGAGGTATGATCAAGGAAAGTATATCATATTATTGTTATATGTGAATGGCATGTTGATTGTTGGGCATGATAAGAATAAGATCAATAGGTTGAAGAAAGATTTGGGTAGCAAATTTGCAATGAAGGATTTGGGACTAGCACAACAGATATTAGGCATGCGGATTATACGTGACAGGAAAAACAAAAGGTTGTGGCTGTCACAAGAAAAATATATCGAGAAGGTGCTTGACAGGTTTAATATGAAGGATGTCGAGCCAGTTGGTACACCCCTTGCAACCCACTTCAAGCTGAGTACTGAATTATGTCCTAGTAATGACAAGGAGAAAGAAGAGATGAGCAAGATTCCTTGTGCTTCAGTAGTGGGCATTTTGATGTATGCCATGGCATGCACACGACCAAACATTGCATATTCAGTGCGAGTAGTGAGTAGGTTCCTTGCCAATCCAAGAAAACAACATTGGCAAGCAGTGAAATAGATTTTGAGGTATCTCAAGGGTACTAGTCATTATTGTTTATGTTTTGGTCATGATGAGACTGTGTTTGAAGGATTTACAGATGCGGATATGGCTGGAGATATGGATACTAGAAAGTCCACTACAGGTTATTTGTATACATTTGCAGATGCAACAGTATCTTGGATGTCAAGGCTACAAAGAATAGTAGCCCTCTCTACAACAGAAGTAGAGTACATAGCTGCAACAGAAGCTTGTAAAGAGATGTTGTGGATGTAGCGATTCCTAGGAGAGATAGGAATAAAGCAAGACAAGTGTGTGTTATATTGTGATAATCAAAGTGCCATTCACTTGGCGAAAAACCCAACATTTCATTCAAAAACCAATGACAATGACTTAAGGTACCATTGGATTCGACATGCGTTGGAGGAAGAACAATTATCCTTGGAAAAGATCCATACAGATAGGAACCCTACTGATATGCTCACTAAGATTCTACCACGAAATAAACATGAGTTATGTAGAGGCATGGTAGGACTCGGTGTGACTTGATGACTCTTATTTGGCTTCGAGTGGGAGAATGTTAAGTGTGAAGCCAAATTCACGCAGGATTCTAGATCCTTCTAGATCAAAATCTTTCTAGATCTCCAGGATTCTAGATTTTTCTACACCGCCATTAGTTTCTAGATCATTCCAGATCTCCATCTGAATCACATACAGGATTCGAGATCCTTCTTCTGCCTCTATAAATTTGTAATTTCTCTGGCCAAGGAAAGCAAGCGAAGGCCCAACCTGTTATGTAAAGCAAAGTGATTTCTGTTCTCCAGTGATTGTTTTATCTATTCCATTGTTTCTGACTGAGTAATCTTGTTGTTTCTCCATTTGTCTGCCTTTGTGAATTATTCTCTGCCATTGCCGTCTAAGTCTATGAGTATAAATCCGTTGTGTTATATATACTCTGTTCTAACACAAACGTGATGCATGTTTCTCAAAACATCTTCTGGAAAAAGGCACACAAGCCTTGGCAAACCCCAATTGTGTAACAGTCAAACTACACATTACTACTACTCACTTGGCAGTGTGTGCATTCATGTTTTCCCTCTGGATGATCTGGTTCAATATAGATCCGTGGGCTCTGACTTTGCCATTGGGATCTCCTATGCTGCAGTTGCCTGTGACAAAGCACAAAAATCAACACATGACAAGTGGTTATATGCTATTCACTATCAGCTTTTCAGAGGTTCAATTACAGAAAAAGAGGATATTCACAAGCATGTTTCAAGAACTGCATTGGGAAACCACTAAACCAAATTATTCTAAACAGTACTTTAGGAAAATCAGAAGATGAAGGATGCACAGAGCCTTTAATCAAAAAGTGGTTTTACTGTTTCCACTCTTTATGGGTAACTAACAAACCAATTCAAACAAAAACTGAGGGAATGTTAGGATAAAATCAGAGGTGCAGATGAGAAGTCAAAAAACTGCAGAGCATTCGAGCCAAACGAGTTTCAACTTGCAGCCCTGTGTGCCTTGGACAAAACAATTCATAATGTGGTTTAATCTCTTTTATTGGGCCTCTGCCTTTCCCTTTATGCTGTATCTGTGATGGCAGCAATATGTCCAGTAACTTGCTTTACTATTGGAAGATTGGCAGCATTATAATGTAAGAAAATCTCTTATAATACACTGTTGTACCGTCAGCATGGATTATGCTATAAACAAAGCATATTACTCACCAGTACTTGCAACAACTTTCTGTGCTCCAATACTTTACATACGGAATTAAAAACTTCTTACAATAATTAGCAGAGCGTATTGAGAATATCACTGTATATATCCCCATCACCGCAGTTATGTTGCATAAAAAGCAGAGCCCAGGTCGAAGCTCAGAACTACCAGGCCTACTTAACCACTCAGATATCTAGGAAGCAAGTTAATTAAATTACTAAAATATAAAGATTGACTGCCCAAGCTGCTACTGAAAAGAAGAGCTACACCACGCCTTCTTAACCAACTCAAATTTCTAGAAATCAGTTCATTAAATTACTAAGACACAAAACTGATTAAGCTGTTACTGAAAACAATCTATTACTGTAGTAATCTGGAAGCTACTAAGTACCTAGCAGATTGGGAGGTCATCCCAAGCTACTAAGTATCTAGTAGATTGGGAGGTCATCAGGTCAATTAGGCACTGTTAATTTGGTGTGTGATCCTTTGGGATTGATCTACCTTGATTTTCCCTGTCAAAAAAATTACATTGTAATTTATGAATTTTTTTGCCCTAGTCTAAACAGACTGTTTTTTGCTCTGAAAATCATGGAAATTCCGGCAAGATTTTGATAAAATCCGACAGGGATTTTTGTAAACACAGGTTACCGCTGTCAAACTTCAAGTTTTGATAAAATCCCACAGGGATTTTTGTAAATATAGGTTACAGCTGTCAAACTTCAAGATTTTGAGTGCTTTAGAAGTTTTTAATGGTGCTGAATTTATTGCCACCATCAAAAACATGATTCAAACACCGCTACAAGATTTTTTGAATTTTTTTTTTTGAATTTTTTTTATCGCTTTTAACGGTACTAGCAATTCCTCACCCTTTGTATGCTTCTTCGTTTTTCAGAATATTAAATTTATTTAAACCATTTAAATAACAAAAAAAAAAGGTCATAACCCAACTAAATAATCCATATAATTGCTTAACTAAATTCTGTTTAAAAAAAATTACTAAGAAAATACACTGTTTTTTTGGGTTTTCCAACTGCCCTTTATAGGAAAACTGCCCTCATTTTCTTTAGGGAACTCTGGAGCAAGTCGTTTTGATCATTTTTAAGTGGAATTCGAATGAACATAGCGGCGCGCCCACAATCAAATCTCTGCTCGCAGTAAATTTACTGCTGGCCCACAGTTCAACGACGGAATACATATATGGCAGGCTTTAAGGAAAACCTAGGGCTTGGATTGGTTGCGTGGGCTAAACCAGACAAAACCCTTTCCTTTGTGGAAAGATATAGATATCCAGTGGAAATCATGACTGTTCATGATTTCACTTGAATAATGGTTTCGTTCATGATAGCACGGGACTGAAGCTCCATCCATAGGTTCAAAATACTTGATTCCAATCAGAAACTGTTTTGTTCATTGAATTCTCAAGAGGGCAGAGCATCATCTCTCCACTACATCATAAGTGTATAAAAAATACTTCGGTTTCACTGTGCTGATCCGAAAGGTGACAGACAGATACTTTTTGGTTTCCGATAAGGGTGCACTTATTTCCAGAACCACGAATCAATTTTTAAAGTAGGTGGTTCAAGTGATAAAAGTTGATGCTTAGACATGCATAACTTAATCTTTAAGATGAGCATAGATTAATAATATTTAAGAGAAGTATATGATTACCAGTAAAATCAACCAACCAACCTGGTAATCATCAAAGAAACTATAACTGATTTTATAAACCATCAGCATTTTTACAACCGGAATAAAAAATATATTGAGTTTATATATTGAGTTTTGAAAATAACTGAATTCATCATAAAAATGATGTTAAATTTCTCAACATTTCGGATTATTACAGCTTAAGACAAAGAGTCAAATAACTCATTGAATCCATCTTCAAGATAAAGAGAAATAAATTTTCAGATCAGTAATTGAATAACGTGTTTATGTTTTATTATAATTTAAAAATTGCAAAGTTTTGAACCTTGTCACTTTAAAGAGTCAAATAAATTTCCAGATCAGTAAGTGTTTATGATTTATCATAACTTAAAAATTACAAGTTCAAGTTTTGAATTTTGGCACTTTAGTTAGAGGTGGATTTTGATCTGGGTCATAAACTTTGGCACCTTAGTTAGAAATAGACTTTGATCTACTTACTTCTGCATGGGTCATAAAACCATTTAATAAACTCTTTGGATGCAACTACATATTTAACCCGTGCCTCATAGTTATCCTATAGCTTCAAAGTAGGTCCTTACCACCATTGGATCTAAACCCCTTTAGACAATAGAATATAATAATTTCGAAAGGAAAACTAATAAGCTTAGCTATTAGCAATTTATTACTTAGCAAATCACTTGTTGTAGATTTAGGAAAACTACAAACAACAAGACTTGAAATTTTTCTAGCTTGTAAAAACCCTCAAAACTTAATGCTCAATCTTGTTGACTATTGGATGCTTCTCCCTTGTTGCCTCTTGTTCTCTTCCTCAAGAATCTCTACACTTGGATGAATGTCCTCCACCCAATAGTTAAGATTCTCACTACCTCAGTGCCTTGTTCTCACTTAATGTGTCTTTTTCCTTAGCATCACATTCCTTTTAGAAGTTTGAGTTATTGACCAAATCCAAAACCTTAATCTCCAAAGTGATTGACTATTTAAATTAGATCTCAATTTGAGATCAATGGTTTATATTAATCTAATTCACTAATGCAAATAACCTTTGCTTTTCATTAGATTAACTCTCTTTTTATTATAAAAAGAAATTACTTTGATAATTCCTCTAATTAAAGTAATTCACTAAGGTTAAAGGTATTGGATGACTTCACATGTGCAAAAGTACTTGTTAAATGCTACTATCATAAACACTCTCTCTTCATAGGGAAGGTACTTCTTAAAGAGCCACTTGGAATTAGGTTTCCCTCTGATCCTAGCACAATGTCCCATGCGGCATCCTTCACCATGGCTTTCCTCAAATCTCTTGGTTTGTTGCACCCTCAATCATGTTAGCCATTAGTTCCATGTAGTTTAGAAACTTCTTTAGAGGCTTGTTTTTCATGAACAGGTTCTGAGGAGCCTCAACATGTCGTTGAACATCCTTTAATGTTTACTCAAACCACCTTGGTCTCTTGGAAAAACTAGAAGGAGCTACTGACTCCTCCCCACCTGAAGACTAATTCCCTAAAATAGAAGTAGCTAATTAACACTACTCATCCTTTGGAGCCTCCTACTTTTCATCTTCTATCCCACCTAAAGACTAATTCCCTAAAATAGAAGTAGCTAATTAACACTACTCATCCTTTGGAGCCTCCTACTTTTCATCTTCTATCATTGTTGGTGGAAACTCACTAAGACATCGTAGAAATATCCTCTTCTCTCCCATTGAAATTTTTAAATAGGAAGCTTTAGGGTTATTTTCATTAAGTAATGCCTAATAATATTTAGCCCAAATTTTAAATTAAAAAATATAGATGTTGGATCATTTGTCCCCCATAAAATATAAAGAAAATTAGTCGAAATTGGGTTCACCTTTCCTACTTAATGACTAAAATTCGAATTCACCTTGATTTTTTTGGTACGTGGTTAGCCCCATATTTTCTCAAACTAGGACTAACTACAATGGGATCAAGCTAGTTTTGGCATGCATGGTATATGCATGTGTGTATTTGGTTCTCTTGTTGTCATTGGCATAGATTTTGCCAGGTGTGACATTAGTTTCAGCTTTGCCTTGCCATCTTCGAATAGCCATGGTGTGATGGGGTTCTTTCATTTAGTTTAGCTTTGAATTGTCATATGGTTTTGGAACCGGGAAAGGTGGTCTCGGGAAAATTCTCAAGAGCCTAAAAACCCCTTGACTGGTAATGGCAAGATACATGGTAAAGCATGAGGGTGGAGACGGGAAAATTCCTCAAGGTATTGGTGAAGAAATATGGAGGCATCCAAGCTTGTTTAGGCCTAGTAATCCCTTGACCGGTAATGGCGGGATTGCGGTAATGTCTAGTAGTGTATGTTTCTTTGTTTGGGCATAGGATTCCCTTGACCGATAATGGGTAGGTTACACGGTAAAGCTTGGTTGTATAGATGAGGGTTTCGGGCCTAGAAATCCTTTGACCAGTAATGGTGGGATATGCGGTAAAACCTAAGGAAGCCCTAGTTGTTTTTTGTTGAGTCCCACAGTCATGTTTGGAATATGGCATGGGGGTGATTGGCTAAACGAAAGATTTGGTTCAGTCCAATCTATGGTCGAGTGGTATGTGGAAGTCTTTGACTTGGTTGGCTTTTGCATATGCTAATAACATTTATCTTTTCCTCTTATATTTCATGAGTATTTATACTTGTTATTATGTGGTTTTGATGGTTGTTCTATGGTTGTTATTATTCTCATTATATGTCGGTTATAAGCATGGTTTTATGAAAGATTTTAGTTATGGCTCTCATCATGTTTTGATTAGTAAATGAATGGTTAATGAATGCATGACCTAATAGATGATAATGCAACTATGGTGAGATGGCATGAGACCTTCTTGATGATTCTCAGATAATTATGAAACCCTATGTTCATATATGTAATTATGACTTGTAGATTACATGTTCATGATGTGTTTGATGAAATGTTTATCATGGCTATGATGGTTTAGGTTAATTCCTTGATCAAGTTTTGCATTAAAGGATTTTTCTTTGTGTCATTTATCATTTCTGAGAGTTTCATCAAGTTTTGGGCAAAGTTCTGGATCCTAGCCCTGAAAAAGTAGCTCAGATCTCGAGGTCACTATCATAGCACTGAGTAATTTAGTCTACAGTCGCTGGGAAGAAGGCCTATGGGATCAACTGGAGGGTTATAGTTGTTTTCTTTCCTTTTCATGGGAGTGACTGGGAGTCCAGATAATTAAAAAATCAAGTTAACTCAGATATTAGGTACCTGGAGTAGTTGGTTAACTCTTGGGGGTCATGTAGTCCCTGAGGGTGGTCAGTAAGTTTTGGTTGGACGATTTCACTTCCTTAACTATACCTAAGAGGTTGAATCATATCATAGTAACACTTCGTCACATATTTACCTTGGTGGACTGGTGAACTTGGGTATGTGTAGGAGGAGGTTGTTACGGTGTCTATGAATATTGTTGTATTTACTTTGGGCCTTGTGGGCTAAGAGGGATGATGATTTATTTTCATAGGAATATATATATATATAAACTTTGAAATATATTTCAGGCCCTTGAGGGTAGCTCAATTTGAAATATATTTCAGGCCCTTGAGGGTAGCTCAATTGGTGATGGTCATGAAAATGAAGTGTTATGTGCAAGGAGGTCTAAGGTTCAATTCCCCTCGATTCACCTGTGCTTACAGAAAGGGTATATATATGCCCTTAGAGGTTATA
>APFE030374352.1:84962-96551 GCA_000404065.3 Pinus taeda
TATAACCAATAATATTGTTTAATATAAATTTAATATTTTTTAACATATAACTTAATATAAAACTTAGTATAATCTATGGGGTGTAGAATAAACGATGATGGGTGTATTGTTAAGGCACTTCGTAATGTGAAGGTAACTAGTTCAAAACTCCATGGGAAAAAATCTAGCCATGTTAAGGCTAGTGTGACCCAGGCCAGGTGCGGTCTCTGGGTAATTTTGATTTTGTGTGTGTGTGTGTGTGTGTAGTTTAAATAATTTGAAATACGTTATAATATATTATAGATATTTTAGTATATTATCTTAGTATAGTTTAATATTATATGATATATAATCTAATATAAATATGTAATAAATTAAAAACCAAACCTTGTTTTTTTTCCTTCATAGCCCTGTGTGCATTCCTCCCTAGGTCCCGTTTACTGCATTCACTTTCTTATTCAAACATGAACCAGTTTTTGAAGGGCCCTTCATCTCCCCCCCAGCCCCCTCACACTGCCCCTTCAAGACATAACGACATTCAATGCCCTTGTTGTAGCAGGGTCACATTTCTAGAAGGACAAATCCTCCAAAATTGTAAATAGGATCGACAACACTCCAAAGGTGGTAGTTCGCACCTCTCAATCCAGATCCATGGCCATGAAGCTTACAAAATTCAGCTTTTGGTCAGTTTATGGGTTTATGGCCCACTTTGATATCTTTAAGGACATAGATTGATAAGAATTGGATACGCAAGTTTTTTTTTCAAGTTGTCTATGATCCTCCAGGCTTGACCTGTGGCTTGAGGAGTCATGACCTAGGGGCATCTAATCTGTCAAAGTCACCTGGGGATTGCACCCGGCCTGGGTCACACCAACCCTAAGCTGACTGGATTTTTTAGCATGTCTCCTCCCCCTAACACAAAGCATAACCACCCCCCATGAGGTTTGATCATGGGTCGCTTTGCTAAGGAGGCCCATCCTCAACTGGTTGTGCTAGTGGGACTTGACTACCCAAGAATTAAAATAAGGTTTATGCTTCATTCTTTTGATGAGGGTTTTACATCTTGTTTGAAGTCAAAACATATCAGGATCTCATCTTCAGAAATGGAACTTACTTCATGGGGGTCCAAGGGTTATATATATATACCACTAGAGTCCAAATTTTAATCTTGAATGTGATGTTCCAGCAGCAGTCCTCGTATGGGTCAATCTTCCCATCTTCCTTCTACATTGCTAGAACAAGGAAACTTTCAAGAGTATAGGAAATGACCTTGGAAAATACATCGATTGAGATGAGCCACAAGAAGGATTCCAAGCCTGCACTAGGATCTGTGTGGAGGTGGACCTATACAAGGTTTTACCAACAATAATAAATCTAAACCTAGACAATCCCAACACCTTAAGGAGTTCTGCATAGTCTTATAGGTTGTAAATGATAAAAGGTACACTTGAAGCCTCTCAAGTTTGTTTTTTGTGTGTCTATTTGGTGACAATTGGGATTCATCATTTCTGAGAAATGGATTATGGTTGACCCCCTAAAGGTTCAATCTATTCGAGAGATCCCTCCACCCAATACTATGTTCCAATTGTAAAGTCTTTAGGGCATGGTCATTTTCTTGTGAAGATTCATCCTTGATTATGGAACTTGTACTCAAAAATTTCTCTGTCACATTCATTAAGATATCCCATTCCAATGGGAAAAACAAACTTAATAGTCATTTGATGCTTTGAAGGATGCACTATAGCATCAAAAGTTGCCATCGTTGAGGTATTAATTCAAGGAGATGACTGTCGAAAATATGTTATCTACTGCATAAGTAAAAAACTATTGATATCAACCCTCAATTATGAACAATGTAATGTCCCACCTATACCATCAATAGTATAGAGATGTAAAGGTAACATTAAACATTATTACTCAATTTTTTATTTCTTTTTACTCATAATATGACTAACTTAGCTATCATGTGATCATGTTCCTTCATCTATTTCAATATAAGAATATAACATATGAAGTTGGGGATAACTTTCCCTTAAAACCAATTCCAAAACACATTTCTCCCTAAGTTTAAAAGAAGCATGTGTTCTTTTCATACTTATATGTGAGCTCTAAGTAAGACTAGAAATAAATGCCACCATAATGCCATGTGCGATCATTATGCTAGATCAACCTTTTTGATCTCCAAGATTATGCTAAATAAGTTCCCCTTATTGACTCTTGACATTATAACCACAAAAGTATGCCACAAGAACCTAAAATATTATGCTTCTATCACAAAAATCACATATAAGGGTATGAGTATGAACCTACTTGTAGCAAGATAATTGAAGCGAGAATTTGTCTCTTCATCAGTAAATCTAATAAAAAAATCTCAATGGCATTACTTCAATCATGAAAATCGTATAATGAATGTTGCAGCAAGAGTAGCCATTGTTGCAAATTCAGAAGCGTATTATTCTTCAAAAAATGCCAAATTAAATAATGGACTTGCCAAATTTGGGCACAATAGTTGTTTGCTACAGTCATTAAAGCACAAAAATGCACCCATGAATACATGAAGCTTAGAGGAAACCTATTATGCTCACTTGCACAAAATCCTACAGAATTAGGCACTGTAAAATTGATTCCAACAACAACCCCGCTCTTTTTTTTAATGAAAGCTTTAGATGATAAAAGTAACAACTATCATATTCTATACTCATACTTAAGAAAATTATTAAATTAATTTTCACATTCAAAAACTTGCAGACATAGGAAGCTACATCCATTATATAATCTATTTATTAATTTCTAATACATAAAAGCTATAGTAAGTAAGACATTTACTCCAACAATTTATATGCACAAAAGTTACAGCCATTGAGGCCTTTTGAAAAACACTTTGCAAGCATGCAATCTACAAGCTACAACCATTAAGGCCTTTTGACAAACACTTAGTAGCATGCAAATCTAAGATTCTTACTCAACCTATTTAACTCATAAAATTAATAAATTAAGACTAAAACATGTTGGCATATTAAAACTATGACTAATTCATCATAATTCTTCACCAAAAACTTGACAACAAGCACACACAGTCGGCAACAACCATCTGCAAAATCGGCCATATTTATGATCTAGGTTCTAAAAAAGTGTTTTTTTGGAATCAAATGGGGGGTTACAAGTTCACATGGCATGGATACCCCCTTATGTTGGATTGAAACACATTCAATATGCCTAGGGATGCAATTCTTTAAAACAACAAAAACTTGGATCCATAATGTCTCATTTACCACTTTTGTCGGACACATGGAATGCAAACTTTCATCTACAAGTCTACATGAGGAAAGACAACCTAAAAGTATGCTACTAAGAGTTTTTCATTGAATTTACACATTTCTATATCCACCATATGAGTTCTTGAAACATTTTACAACCTGCAAGCTACTTCCTTTGACATAATTAGACAAGCTTGTTGCAGCCACTGTTACAATTTGACAAACATGTGGCCACCCTAAATGCTATAGCCATTAAGGATTTATGTCAAAACTCTAACAGTACTATACTAAAATCTTGAATCACAAAACATTTAATTATTAATAAGAATGAGATAGAAGCCATAACTGAAAATTACCTCAAGCGTTTGATCTTCCAAACCATATTTTAGCTACCATGATTTTTGCATTTTCTTTTAAGGGTTGATTATATAATTCCTCCAGGTATATTTTGGGTACATGTCCATTTTGTTACTTCTCTTGTAAACTGCAAGTTAGCATTTATTCATTCATAAATATATAAATTGATAACAATTACTCATTTAGGGATTTTGTTGAACACTTTTTGCAAACATACCCTGAAATCCTTTCTAAAATTCATTTTATTACCTATTTCAATTTAAACAACAAAAGACCATAAGCCATGAAACTCTTATCATAAACTCCTTTGTAATTATTCATTATAATTATTTATTAGCAATATTTGGTTTTTATTCCTCATTTTTATACAATACCAAGGTTAGTACAATAAAATACACCAATAATATTTCCAACTTGAAGTATAAGCATCCATACATACAGACTACTCTTAGTCTTCATTCTCAACTTAGTCAATAAGCTTCCAGATAACATAAACTTAAACTAAAGTTATATGCTCACAAAAAATAAAATTTCTATGATTCTTTATGTTAATATTATACTAAAATTTCAAGGAAATTAAATATATACCTGATGTGATATTAAATTCCAACCATTGAAATCATGCGCCATCCTTGATTCCTTAACAAACTTATTTGAACCATCCAGTTTCCCAACCATATCCAGGAAAAACTTCTCCCTCTAGAACCCCCGAGCTATATAAGCTCACAAGCAGTACCAAAGTATAGCAGTAGAGAGATATACAAGACAAGTTGAGGACGATAAGTTTCACTTCTTCTCAATAACATTCATGTTCAACTCCATTGGGTAGAGCTACTTAGTAATTTAGATTAGCATTTGGCTACTCTCTAGGTTTCTCCCTCTCATAATATTTGTTAAACACACATGGGCAGGAATAATTTGAAGGATAAATCATGAGAGTACAATTTTTATTAACAAATGATTTACATTTATAGTACATGTTGTGACCGTTGGGTTTCACATCCCAAGGTCTCTTGGACTCCTTTTGTCTATTCGACTTCCACGCTAACCCATTGAGGATTAGGTGTCCAACATTCCCCCCTTTAATCCGAAGGGTTATGTATGAGTCCAAGAAGAGAGTTGTAATACAAAAAGTGAAAAATGCATGCGCCTAGGCTGAATGTGCTCTCAAAAATTTGATATAAGGGCGGGGTTTAAGGGATGACCACCAACACTGGAACGCTTAGTGCAGTCCCAAAACTCTTCCAAAACTGACAAGAGCTGAAGTCTTCTGCTAGAGGAAAGTGCTCCTATTGTTGAAGATGGAACCTTCAACCAATAAAGGGAGGTCTCACCCGCATAAAAGGGAGAACTTCAACCTAAAAAGGGAAGTCTCAACCTGTGATGGTTTAAGGATGACCAACAACTCTGGAATGCTTAATGCAATTCTTGGAACTCTTCCAAAACTGGCAAGAAGCTGGAGTCTTCTGCTAGAGGAAGTTTCCTCAATTTTGTTCCTGGAATTCTTCCGAAACTGGCAAGAAGCTGAAGTCTTCTGCTAGAGGAAGTGTCCCAGATTACCAACTGAAGGCATGTTCACGGGCATCTTTGTCTCTGGTTACAACTCTGAAACTGGTGTGGCAGGTTGTGGCTCAAGCTCGCTTGATGTGACTTTGAAGCTTGTAGATGAACATCATTTCCCCCCCTGTCAGATACAAGGTCAGATGATGGAGAAAACTCAACTGCAAGACTGTTCAATACTCTGGAACAAGTTCTGACATGTGTTTGGAATATCTTCTTGGTTGTTGATGGCCCATTGCAAAAGCGATCCAACCAAAGATGAATCTTTGTTCTTGCAGGACATTTTTTCTGAATCATATGTTTGAAGAATGAGTGGTTTATGACAGGTGCTTACATGGATGAAATCAAAAACATTGATCTTTCAAATGGCCAACTCGGTCACATGTTCAGTTACGTCTGTTGTTGTTGTTGTTGCTATGAAGAGGGGCAGAATCTAAACACTAGATGTGAACATCATGAGGAGCAGCGAACTGTCAAGAATGAATCCAACACTCTGAAACGAATCGCTGGCATAGTCTGAATATGAAAGGACAAGTCCTCTTCATATCCAAGACCATTGGGTGCTTGTTGTGGACAAGCGGTTCCCAAGGCTAAATGATGGCTTGGGAAGTGCAGACTGAGTTTCTGCATCTGCATGTACAACTGCTGCTTTATGGGATCTGTTTCAATCTTCTGAACAGAAACAAGTTCAGAATGATGACTCCTCTGTTTTAATTCTTCTTGCTATAGCTGAGTTTCGAGCTGCAAAAATTCTATCTTCTCTTGTGCATACTGCAAACAAGTTTTAATATCACAAAGAGAGTTCTTGCTAATGTTTATCATCCCTCCAACATTGACATGTATTAAAGTGTTCAATAATTCTAATATAGTATCAAGTCTGGTCATCTTCTCAACAACTCAAGTCAGCAAAAAAGAATGATAAAATGATAGACACCAACTTGAACAAATATCTCTACAAACTTCGGTTTCGTAATCAAACTAATCCCTCATGCATACATGGTGTATATCACCTCTGAAAGCAAAAGGATCTTAATGAATCGTGGAAGGCATCTTCTATCAACAAACAATGTCACGTGTTCCAAAACAAACCTTGTTTCACCTATTTTTCCTATTGCAATATCGCAAAGATTGCCCAAACAAAATGCCACCTCTTCTCGTATATCAAATGTAGTAGTTGTCGATAAGTGCAATAGTGGGAAAATTGCACCACATAAGGAGCATGAATCGACAAGAAAAATGACCAACGCATATGCCAGATTGAAGAGCAACCACGGGATTTTAAGAGGCAAATTTCTTAATATATAAAACCTGACAAGAATAGAGAAGGGACAATGCTTTGAACTCTGGATTCAAAACCTCTCACGCTTCCATTTCTTCATTGGGAAGGGATGCATTTGAAACCATTTTCCGTGGCCCACATGGAATGAAAAGTTGTTGTAACATTATTTACAATCACGGAATATAGTTAACGCCAAAGAAATGGATTGAATCATCACTGTTTTCACACCATACACTGTCTTACCATAAGCAACCTCCTTGAACACATCATACGCAGCACATATACTTGGGAAAGACCGATAAACACGGCCTCCTCACCTCTGTTTTACAATGCCTGTTAATTATTTGGTAGGTTTTGCTGCTGATAAAACTGTGAACCAGAATCTTGCGTCTCTTTTCATGAGATTTCCCAGGGGATTTGCTTTGCCTTCAGAAATTGAATTGAAAGCAAAGTTTGCCCGCTTTGGTCCTCTAGATATATCTAAAACAAATGTTTTTAGATGTTCAGGTTGTGCTCAGGTTGCATTCAAAAGGTCTTTTGCGGCAGGATCAGCTTTCAATTATGTATCAGAAAATGACATTTTTGGATCAACAACAGTCAGTTTTAGGCTTAGATATCCTTCACCTGAAACACAGGTAGACACATCACAAAAGAACGAACATGGGAAACATGGAAGAGGTAATTCTGTGTGAAAGGATGTAGTTAAAGATGCAGATGGGCTTCAAGAGAATCTGGTGAAACCATCTGATTCGGTTGCTCTTTCTGTGGAGAAACTGAGCACATCTAAACCAAACAACTTAGGGACACCACGTCCAACTACCTAACCTTTTTGAAATTAGCAGAGGAATTCACACTCAGACTTGTGCAATCCCAACGATCTCTAGCAATACTAAGTCAGCCTCCAACTATAATCGATTTTGTCTCTGGATTAAACAAATTGACTTGTCCAGAAAATAATAAATTCGTTCAAGAAGATCATTGCTTTAGGAATTAACTGCATAGTTGCATCACTCATTACAGGACGATAGCAGCAATTCTTATACCAGTGAAGCATTTGATCTCCAACAATCACACTACAGGCATCTAGTCAGAACGACATGATCGACAAGAAAATAGGTCCACTTTTTTTTTTGAGTTGTCTGTGTTGCCCAATTCCACCATTCGCTTACTATCTGTTTGAACCTTAAACCACATTAGAAACATCCGCATTCATCTAGAACTCCACGTCCAGCTTGCGTAACTGTGAGACATTTGATCAATGCACGTCCTCTAGAAAGTGGGTCCACGTTCTCATTAGTCGTAGATTTTGGTTTGTTCGAAGGACTCCACACAAGTAAATCGGAGTCCAAGACGGCTGAATCTTTGGCTTCCAGAAAAATGAAAAATGACCGGTTCTGCCTTTTGGGGAGCTTGCCTTCTCTTATTCATTTGGAATCATTGTCAAGATGGAAATAAATGAACACTGACAACAACCAACAACGACTCTCAAGTTGTATGAAATTTAAAATCGATAACATCCAAAGAGCACCGACCTGTCAGACTTTGCTTCGTATATGAATGAATGAGTGTGACTTGCCTTGCTTCTAGAAACTTTTTTTCCAATATGGGAGCAAGGCATTCATATGTGGCAGCAGAATTTGTCCATCAAGCCATGCACAGAGAACAACCATAGTTCATAGGAAATTTATCAACAAATATGATATATATACCCATTTGCAGGAGCGCACACATCAACCTACAAAGTCTTTAATGTCATGCAACATTCACCATCGCATAGTAGAACACTCGCAACTCGTGTTAGACACACGACAATGAACAAGGCTTTAACGCACCTCCAGGGTTCACAATACTTCTTGAAATTTCATTATTTCACAAGCGTCCATTGGAAATGCATATCTTTGAGTACTTGGAGCTGATCAAATACCCGACTATAACTCGCCAAAAAACTCGTAGATGATAGATAGCCACTTTAAGGCCTTATATAAAACTCATTTAATGTACATTTCTTGAACTTGAAACTCGCTTCATACTCTTCAACATTCGTCTGTTTTAGCAGCCTCCCTTGACAATGCAAATCTTCCAGATGACCAAATATCACCACATGGTAATTTCCGATGGATATCCGCGTATCTGGGCTCATGCAGACAGCTCTTTATGCGGATTTCTTTTACTACAATTTCAAAAGCTGGAAAAACGATGGAAGGTTTCCTGTTCATTTCACATCAGGTTGACAAAGCTTCCGTTGCACATACCATCTCCAGCTCCCGCAATCAAACAATGATTCAACGTATTCAGAATTGGAGGAATGTAATGTATTCAACGTTGGAATGTAACGTCTGACGGTTTCAAGATGGTGGGTGAGCCAGAAAGGTATAGAGAAATTTGATTGGTACGCAGAATTTTAAGAGAAACGCAGTGATCACACTATGATTGAATGTAATGCCAAAAGTCTGCAGCAATAAGCGAGAGGACAATAGACATCAAAAGAAGTAACGTTCAATGCAGAATACAGTAGCGCCCTCAGACAGGTTAATGATAAAAATGAATGTTGTCTTCTACAAGCGTTTCACTGTGGACTGTCAAGTGCATTTGGTAGCCAACAAGAGTGGGCAAAGACATCATTTAGAGGCCTGACACACAGTAGGAAAAAATGCAGAGAACGAATAATGTAGAGAACAAATAACGCTTTGTCTAAATGTAGAGAGAAAATAACGCAGAGATTTCAAAGATAGTGTTGCATCGACAAACTTGTAAGGCAGGTGCAGACTAACCATCAACATGTCAATAGAACCTCCGGATTTCAGTAGAGCATAGACAAAGGGATAGTTCTGCACAAAGTAGAGAAACGCCCATAATCATTGCATCTCAAAACTAGTGATTTAAATTTCAAGAGGGCGGGAAGGAACCCGCTCTGATACCATGTTAAACACACATGGGCAAGAATAATCTGAAGGATAAATCATGAGAGTACAATTTTTATTAACAAATGATTTACATTTATAGTACATGTTGTACCGTTGGGTTTCACATCCCAAGGTCTCTTGGACTCCTTTTGTCCATTCGACTTCCACGCTAACCCATTGAGGATTAGGTGTCCAACAATATTCTTCAAATCTCTCCAACTCTTGGTATCACAATGCACCTCTTTCTCCCCCAAGTAAGGAGACATGAGACACAAATATAGGAGGAGAAACAAATTATTGTCATAAAGGAGAAGTAATATGCATACCTTGAGAATAAGCAACATATTCCATTTAGAGGAGTGTAACTCATGCCATTAAGGAGAGGTATGCATGCCTTAGTTAAGGAGAGTGTAACATATGCATTAAAGAGAGCGTAAGAGGAATTTTTTATGACATGATTTTAATGAGTGTAAGAGGAAAATGCCATGTCTTCGATGAGTGTGTAAGAGAGAGTGTAATTTATCATTACAAGAGAGAGTTATGTAGAGCCATGAGAGTCATCAAGGCGAGAGGTCTGAAGTGATTGAGGTGATGAAGGTGACTGGTAATTCCTTTTAATAATAATATCATAGTCTCATAAAAGATAATAATAATAATAATAATAATATTGATGATTAAGTCAAGATTGAAATATTGGGATTGATTAGTGATAAGTTAAGTGATTTTCTTTCGACTATACTTGATTACCAATTGATGCAAGGTGATTTACCATTTTTTGAAAGTCATACTTGAGATGCTAGACATGAATTTCCATTTTCAGAAAGTCACTCTAGAATTGTCAGAAATGGGATTTTATTAAGGAAATCCACCCCTAAGCTTCCCATGAGTGGTATTTTTCTTCATGAGAATAGGGATTCCACATCCCTATCGCATGCATCTTCATGCCTTAGTAGATTGAGGACACCACACCCTGATCTACTCCAAGTATCCAAGATTCCACATCTTGATATTTTAAATATTCAGGACTCTACACCCTAATCTTTTTATTATAGATCCAAGACTTCATGTCTTTATCTTTCATGGATTTAGGACTTTGCGCCCTAATTTATGTTGCTTCTCATCTACTCTTCTTTGAAACTCTGCACTTCACCTTAAGGTACTAATTGTGAGCTCATATCCATCTGACGGTTCATTGGTAAGGTCTTGTTCCAAGACCAAGAATTGTGCATGACTTTCATGGTCATTTTGGTTTTGAAGAAATGACTTCCACAATCATTTATAATTTGAACACCCTTGTTTGCAAATAACCATGTTCCCTGCCATATCCTGCTCAGTACAAGATTAAGCATATATAATCATACAAATCGTGTATCATGACTTCCACAATCATTTATAATTTGAGCATCCTTGTTTGCAAATAACTAGGCCCCTTGCCACATCTTGGTCAGTACAATGTTAAGAATATATAATCATACAAATCATGTATCGTCCATAAATCATAACTAATCATATGTTCCACACAGGGAAAATTTTAAGAACCACCCTAAATTTATATGTATAATAAATGGGCTAATCCCCATGATACATAGGAAAAATGGGAGGCGATTTTATCAATAATATAATATGTATATATATATTTTTGGCGCATCTCTTCACCAGATTATATTATCTTGTACAGTGATGGAGAATATTTCAACTGAATTAAAAATCTTGTAAGATCTTGAAATCTTATACTGAATAATAAAACATTGTGAAGTCTTGGCGAATGTTTTGTTAAAGTATGAACCTATATGATAATAAAAAAACATATTCATTAAACTGTAATATACTAACATACATGTTTGGAAAAAGAAACATAATTTTCTCTTCCTACAAACAATGTTCCAAGTTTCAGTGGCCATGTTTGTCACGGTTCTTACAATACACTCTTTCATATCCTTCTATTAGTTTTGATAATATTCCACAACAAAGTTCTTGTAGGTGTTGATTTTGACAACGAGTTCTGTCAAGGTAGGAGAGATTAATCGTTTCTCTACAACTTTTGTTAAGCTACCACTTTTTTCAAGTTATCAAATTTATTTCTTATTCCATAGAATCCAAATGCAAGATAAAAAAAAAACACATCAAGTTTGTTTACCCCAACACACCAACAAGTAGCAAGCCCCAACTATATTAAATAAGAAAGCATTAGGTATCCCAAGGGCTTGAAGGGGATCTAATTGAAAGAAGTGACCATTGTGAGAATCCTTCCAAT
>APFE030374354.1:0-13117 GCA_000404065.3 Pinus taeda
TGAGATCAAAAGGTATGTGATCTTTCCTCTCAAAAGATCAATTAGGAAGACTAAGTTCCAGCAGCATTTACCCTAAAAAATATTCAGCTTTCAACCTTCCAAGTAACCAGCCCAAAGCTTCATTTTATAGTGCAAAGGAAGGAGGTTACAGGTCCACCATTGAAGGGATAGAATCCTCCTTCAAAGGGATAATCTCCTCACATCAAGGGGTTAGCTCATTAAGGAATGGGATGCATGAACCCTCAAGGAGCGAACTTGCCAGCGCAAGATTCCCTCTAGAAGCTCCAGAATTGACTCAAAGTGAGTTTTTAAGAATGTACTTGGGCCCTTTTAACTTTTACAGGGGTTCGCACCCATAACACAGAGAAAGAGCAATCAGGTGCATAGGGGACATGACCAATGGGTGCGGTACCGCAGGTAATGCTAAGAGAAAGTGCGAAACCAGAGTTTTATAGATTTTTAAGGTCTTTCTCTCATTTTCAAATCTTGATATAAAGAACTGAGGTTTAAGACTTGCAAAGGAGGTAAGTATGAGTGGTGATAGACTCATATTGATTACAGAAAGTCATGGTGACAAATTTTGTGCAACAGTACGGCTAAAGAGAAATTGTGGGCCAATATCATAGACTCTGTCAATGATATTTAGTCATCCATCTAGGTCTTTTTTTAACAGATTGATTTAATAAATCAGGCCACAGAGGCCATGCAAAGAGTCAAGGAAGAAATTGGAGATATGCCAGAGGAAGCATCAAGAATCATCCACTTCCTCAACTCCAAGAATAAGTATGAGCTGTAAGAAATGGAGATACCTGATAGGACAGGTACAATTTTAGAAGTCAGAAAAGTCCTCACTAAGAGGAATTTGATGTTGAACTTAGAAGATAAGTGTCAAAACATGCAACTAGACATTGACAGGTTCATGGCTAAGTTCCAAATTTTGAAGGAAAAGGGATTACCTAATCCCTTAGTAATAAATGATAAGTTAATGACACACGAGGATTACAATAAGAAGATTAGGTAAGTGGTCAGAGAACAGGTAATCACTTCATCCATGAAGGGTTTACCAACAGGCAAAGTGTTGTATCAAAATTTTGAAAACTTCTTTTACCTCCAGCATGAGGTAAAACACTTGTTTATTAATAAGCCTACTTTTGGCAAATACACAGAGGCAGATGAAATATACAGAAAGATGCTCAATATCCAATTACCAGATGAGGAAAGATGGGAAAAACTAAATGATTTACTATAGTAAATACACAGTAAAATATAAATGTACAGCAAAAAGTAAAACAACACAGTCAAAGGATATTGACAGGTCAGCAAGATTAAAGTGTATTAGATGAAATAGTAGTAGATGAAAGGTTAAAGTAAAACAGAACATCCAGCGTGAAGACCAGATAGCCAAGTAGCATAAAGGGCAAAAGATCAAAGAGCAAAGTTAGTAGAACCTAAATAACAGGGACAACAAGCAGCAGTTCAATAGCTGTCTCTATTTGTCTTTATATTAAGTACACTTGGTTTTGAACAGTTAGTCATTTACATGTTTTCCTCTCATACCCAGATTTGAGAACCCTTAATTGCTCTCCCATCCTGGTTGACTTCTTTCATTCCTTCTAGAGTCCAGCCTAGATAACCCTTAATTGCTCCCTAGATCTGATTTGAAACCATTGCACCATTTAGCCTTTGAGATCTACAGTAACTTATCTATCCTGCCCTGTAGCACTGTTTTTAGAACTGAATCCGGTCTTGTTTGTCTGGCATTTGACCCCATAGCCCAATGGTTAAAGAAAACCTATGTTCATCTAAGTAAAGTGATCCCACCACCCAAAAGTTCAAACCAAAACCCAAGTGCAAGCAATAACTAGCCTAAAATCATCTTAACTAAAACAAAGTTAAATTATAAAGAGAGAGCCCTCTCTGAGCATCAAGAAGGCTAGTTCCTGATCTCCAAAAGTGGTTTGTGGTTAAATTTGACTTTTATTCCTCCATTAACTTCGAAAGAAATATCAGAGTGATAACAAGAGGCATAATTGATTTCCCAAAGCTAGGAAGGAAAGTGACTAAGTGAGGATGTCGCAAACCTAACACGAGCAACAGATGAGTGTCATGTTCAAGAGCGACATGCTACCTTTACAAAATACAAAACATGATCGCTTTGAATTTTCCCCCCACCATTTTTGGTGAGTACCCCATATTTTTTTTATCAAAAGCTTGAAGGGGATAACATATGCTTTCTATATAAGTTCATCCTATGGATGAAACCATCCTAGTAAATTTTAAGAGTCCTAGGAAGGAGAAATTTGGTCTCGTCATGGTGATAAGTCCTACATCATTTAAAATTTATGAGTCTGACAAAGGGGGAACTTGAAATTTTTTTCATGTTTAGAGAGTTTGAAAAAAAGGCAAAAAAGAAAACTTGAAATGTCCCTTTTAGTAAATCGTCTCTTGAACCAAAAAAGGTAGAAAAAAATATCCAAGAGAACCTCTTAGCCATGTTCGACTAAGGTATTCCTTTTTCGTACAAGAATCTATCTCAGTTCGGAAAAGGGTTAAACTTATACTGAGTAGACATCATTTAATTTACTTTAACGAGTTTAAACAGACAATTTCACTATAATCTTTTCATATTTCAAGAGTCACAAAAGCGCTAAAAGATCAGTCTGCCTGGAAGCACGAGTAGGATAAAAGGATAGCAACTGGTTTTGGTCATGATGGAACTTCTCAAAACATGTAAAGGTCAAGAGGTTGGCTAATAAGACCAGTCATCGCAAATGTTCCTCGAGCAAGGGTAAAACAATGAAGTGAAAGCATATGATCGGCCAAAGAGATGGTGATGATGGAATGAAGAAACAAAGGCTAAAAAAAGGCTGATAAAAATGACAATCACAAGAGGTAAAGTGAGATTGGTTTCATTTTTACACAAGCTTGAAACATGAGAAACTATGTTTGAGTATTCTTGAAGATGGTTTAATTTTTTCACAAGCTTGAAACATGGGAAAAAACTATGCTTGGATTTGGTTTCATTTTTTACACAAGCTTGAAACAAAGATAAACTATGCTTGAGATAAGTTTACCTGGACATGTATCCCTTCTAGAGTATTCTTCTCCCATCTGGTGAGAACCTATTGGAAGCCATGGCCTATTTTTGTCTGTGATCAAGGTCTTTGGAGCAAAGTTCCTTGTCTTGTGTCAAACTCATTAAAAAATGAAACAAGGTGTCACGAGGATAGTTATTTTACTATGTCAACCTCGTTAAAAAATGAAATAGGTTCCAGTGATGATAATTATTTTAGTATGTCAAACTCATTAAAAAATGAAATAAGTTCCAATGAACAGAGTTCTTTTACTTGTGTCAATCTTGTTAAAAAATGAAACAAGGTGTAATGAGCATGGTTCTTTTCATGTGTCAAGCTCGTAGAAAAATGAAACAAATCCCCTTCCAATTCGAGTCTTTGATTAGATCTCGTAAAATCCTAGTGAAGTCTTTCACTTGATCTCGTAAGCGAACCTTCATTCCATCCACCTGTTAGTAACCAATAGTCTACTTAGGTAAATGAAATGAAGCTTGGGGGGCATGTACCTCGAATCGATTCATTATGTTGGGGGCATGCAAAATTAATCTCAAGCATAGTTTATCTTTGTTTCAAGCTTGTGTAAAAATGAAACCAAATCCAAGCATAGTGTTTTTCCATGTTTCAAACTTGTGAAAGAATGAAACCATATTCAAATATCCTTAAGCATAGTTTCCCATGTTTCAAGCTTGTGTAAAAATGAAACCATTCCCACTTTACCTCTCATGATTTCCATATTGATCAGCCTGTTTTTCCATATGAGCCTTGTTCTTTTTTTATTCCATCATCACCATCTCTTTGGCCGCTCATATGATTTCACTTATTTATTTTACCCTTGCCTAAGGAATATCTGCAATGGGTGGTACTATTAGCTAGCCTCTTGACCTTTACATGTTTTGAGCAGTTCCATCATGACTGGAACCAGTTGCTATCCTTTTATACCACTCGTTCTTCCAAGCGGAGTCATTTTTCAGCTCTTTTCTGACTCTCGAAAAATGAAAATATTGTCGAGTACTTGTCATTTCAAACTCATTAAAGTAAATGAAATGATGTCTACTCAGTTTAAGTTTAACCCTTTTCCAGACTGAGATAGACTATTGTACGAAAAAGGAATACCTTAGGAAAACATGGCTAAGAGGTTCTCTTGGATATTTTTTTTTTTACCATTTTTGGGGTCAAGAGATGATTTACGAAAAGGGACCTTTGGAGTTTTATTTTCCACTTATTTTTCAAACTCTCTAAACATGAAAAATATGTCGAGTTACCCCTCCGTCGAACTCATAAAACTAAAACCTCACAGGACTTGTCACCATGAAAAGCCCGGGTTTCTCCTTCCTAAGGGCTCGTAAAAATTACAAGGATGGATTCATCTGAAGGATGACCTTATATGGAAAGCATATGCTATCCCCTTCAATCTCGTGATAAAAAATAATGGGGTACTCACTAGAAATGGTGCGGGGAAAAGTGAAATCAATCATCTCTTGTATTTTGTAAAGGGAGCATGTCACTCTTGAACATGACACTCATTTATTGCTCATGTCGAGTTTGGAAAATCCTCACTTTGTCACTTGCCTTCCTGGGGTTGGGAAATAAATTTTTCTTCTCATTTGATTATATGACTTTGTCATCATGACCTCTGAACTTGTGTTTAGTAAAATGCTACCAAACTCCAGAGTTGTGTCACTGATATGTTCTAGAGAAGTCCTATCTACAGTTCTTTACCGCTTATACATTGTTTGAATTTCTACCACAGTCATGGATCACACTTATCTACTCTACTACATCCTTTTGTTTCGTGTCGATGATGTGGGATTTATTATGGCCCTCCTTCAATGGATCACTTCTTGTCGACTTCATCTCATTATCCGGGAAGATGATATAGAAACTCCCTTGTAGTACCTTAGGGCTTTCATGCCTCAATGGATAATTCTTCACATTCAATGACAGGTTTACATCATTGAACGTTGATTGGATGATTCCATAGGTGTTCAACTTCACCTTCATTATTCACATTGATTGATTATGTTGATTGTACCTTGAGAGGCATTATCATTATTGGTGGTTTCTCTCATTCCTGTTAATGGTTTACATCATTGGCCGATAATCAAGTGGTTTTTTATCATGTTCGACTTCGACAGATCTATTCACATGTTATAATTCGTACATTAATCGAGTCAAGACAGAGTGCAAGACTTTCAATTTTCTCTAATAAAATCTTGGTTGCATGGGCTTATGAGTTATTCATGATTGTACACATGTTTCCTCTAGACAGACGATTGCAACCATACCGTGGATCCATACACATGATCCCTTCTATTCGAATGGTTGCATCCATACCATGGATTCATGTATTATTAGATGCCTATTCATGTATCATTAGGCATGATCATCATAGATGTCAGATGTATATATATATATATATGCTTTATTTGCAGGTCTCTTGATGATGTTGCTATAGTCCTTGCACTAACTTGTAAAGCATCTCAGCCATCACTCCTTGTTCTACCTTCATGCTTTAGGGGGCATTGGTTGCACAGTATTTTGTCACACCTCCTATTCACTTCTTGATTCATATCCCAAAGTTCCAAAACATTGACAACTGTGAAGCATATCCATCATAATATGCAGACCAAAATCTCCCTAAAGAATCAAAAGAAAACTGACCTGAGTCAATTTTGAAGAAGGTTAACTAAAAATCTAACTTTTAGGGTCAACGTGTTTTGCTACACTGCTTGCCCATGCTAATGGAAGGTTGCATTGTTTTTCCCTAGCATTGCCAGCATGGGTTTTGATATGAAAAATTGCCCTAAACATATTCTGGCAGGTTTTCCCAAACCGAAGGAGAATCTTCATGCACTAGAAGCTTCGAGAACAATGAGTTGGATATTGGTTGTTGTTGATATGGTCGAGCTCTCCCATTTCTACCTCTTGATATTATCATTATGAGATTTTCCCTTGAGATGTGGAACTTCCTCCCTCTTTTGTGGATCCCTAACTCCCTCTCCCTTCCTATAAATCAACTCCCTTCCATCCCCAAATAGTTGGTCATTAATTGTTGCATTCCTATGTTGAGATTATGCTTACATGCCACCCATTATAACTTCCAAAAGGAGTGCTTGAAGAGTCTTTTTCTTGGACTTGGACATCCAGCAAAAGGAGGTATCCAACATCAAGGCATAAGTTGTATGCTTCCCTTTTTAGCTTATTAATATATACATCTAATGTTCACTTTCCATAATTGTGTAAATGTTTATGCTTTTAGCTTAATACTCCTTGATCCATTAAGTAGTTTATGTTTGATGTATGCCATATATGCTCTTGTATCTTGCATAGATCTTTGATCTTTCTTATAGGCACTTAGACATGAAGAACAAGTAATAAGTGAGCCTGTAAGAAAAGGATTCAAAGTGATCTCCAAAGGATTGAGCGATTGACATCAGAATGAGGTAGGTTTCTCCTCCTCTCTGCATTTGTTAAACATAATCTAGGAAAGTGTATGTTAGTTTGTTTAGTTTGTTGCTAGACCCAGTCATTGGGCTAGAGGGATCACCTCTGTCTGCAGAGGGGATTTACCTTCACAATGTAAAATTATGGTTGAATTTGGCTTATGATTAGTTTACAATGGTTGGTTTTTTACATTCATTTACTATGGGTTCACTATGGTTGAATTTTTTTATTATAGTTGACCATATATAACTGTGTTTAGCTATGGTTGATAATGGCTAACTTAGGTTGAATATAATCCACTTTAGTTGAAAATGGTTGGACATGGTTAGGCATGGTTTACTACAATAATTATGCTTAACCATGGTCTACTATGGTAATGCTGCATTATGATGTTCATCATGGTTGAGTTATGTGAATTTCTATATTTCTCAATGTTAATTGCAAAATGTGATGCCCATTGAGGGTTATGTCATAGTATGAAATTCCTCAAGGGTTATATTGGGCTACCATATTCCTTAATGATTATGTCACATTAAAATATTCACCTTCATTTTGTTATGTGAAATTGCTTCATTCCTCAACACTCATGTCACAATGTGATGTTCATCAAGAGTTTTTCCATCTATTACATTCCTTAAGGGTTGTTTTTTAATGCAATCTTCTTAAATGGTGATGATACATAGTGATATTCAAATTGGTTAATTTATATGGAATTGCTATGTTCCTCAATGTTTTTGTTGCATTACAACATTCATCAATGGTTATGTCATATTTATCTTTGTTGGCTTATGTGGAGTTATTGCATTCCTTAATGGGTATGTCATAATGTGATGTTCCTCAATATTAGTGTATATTGTACCATTCCTCAATGAATATTTAATGTATTGATGTTATAGTGGTTAACTTATGTCAATAATAGTTTTATTTAGTTTGTTATTATCATGACCCCACTAGGTACCTCATCTAGGTAGGCACATTGGGGGCCCTCTAGGTGTGTGGATTTGGTGTGTCTCTCACAGAAGGTGAGACGTATCAAATTTACTTCACCCAAACTATGCATCACTTGGATAATGTTTTGGTTAAGTCTAGTAGTAGAACAATATTTTTCTTAATCTAAAACCCAAGTCATAAATTACAATTACATAGCACAATTATATATTCTTTAACACTTTCTTGTGATTAGCACATGCATGAAGTAATAATACACCATGTATACATATAGGGTATCATGTGTCCTAAATCCCCACAAAACCTTTTATAAATTTGGTGTATAATATAAATACATACACATCTTCCCTATAAAGTTGTACCCAATATATTTGGGCTATTGTAGAACCCTCTATGAGCCACTTGAGCCTGAAATTGACACTTTTCCACATGTCCAATGGATCATCCACCTGGTAGAGTCACTTGGCCACCAATTAGGTCAAAGTAATTGGGATTCTCTTCCATGGTTGTGCACCTATAATCCTTATTAGGAACTTGTCTAAGCTCGTTCAGACTTGCCAACACAAAAAATTCAAATTGTTGCACATACGTTATTCTTGGGTGGTTGTTCCACCTTTCATTAGCCTCAAATACACTATATTTTCTTCCATTTTGTTGTCACCATACACTTATATGCATCATTCCATAGCCCTCGGTCTATTCCATAGTGTGTTTCACACTCCTTGACCCATCCAGTTAAGTTCCTTAGGTAGGGAGTAACCCATATCACATGTGTAGACACAAGATTGCCCCCAAAACACATTTTGGTTCTTCACAACTTGTGATGCACATCTTCCATCTCACTTTGTGATATGATTTGTGTGTGCACCATTTGATTGATGTGTTGTGTTGTCCCCTCCTTCCTCCATTGTATGAATCAATTGTTTATATGTATAGTTCATAGGGTAGCAAACGGTTGTAAACATCCAATTTTATGGGCTGACACATGGCTACCATGCATTAAGCCAAACCATGAAAATAACTAATCCAAT
Organism: Pinus taeda; assembly: GCA_000404065.3. NCBI lineage: Eukaryota > Viridiplantae > Streptophyta > Pinopsida > Pinales > Pinaceae > Pinus > Pinus taeda. The sequence goes on from APFE030374354.1 coordinate 8,498, forward strand.
GATACCTTATTGCAAAAACAACGAAACTTTCCACCTGTGCCAATAACTGAACATGTCAACTCAACTTGTCTTGTCTCGTCTTTGTCCACGCCAATAACTGGACTCATTACATCGGCAACAACTAAACTTGTCTTAGCCGTGTCTTATTATCCCAAATCACTCATGTGATATCTCACATGGTTCATGCATCTAACCGCATGCTTCCCATTTTGATTGGTCCATTGTCAAATTATGTGTGTGTACTTTTTCCACACACTGAATATGCAATCATAACTTGCTTGAACTTAAAACCCCAAATTTCCCATTTAACACAAAAATAAAAATGTTGTGCATACATATGATGGATATGCCACACCTAATGATGATGTCGCTATGCTATCCAATTTTTTCATGGACAAAGGGTGCATGTTTATCACTCTAATATTTTAACATCCTCGTCCACTCAAAACTATTGTTGCACTCAATGATTCCTGAACTAAAAAAATAATCATGTGACTTCCTAAATACCCACTATTATCTCACTGTGATATGGAACCAATCCATCCACTCTCTTAACATAATACCACAAACTGGACTCAATTGAATCTGAGCATGCCTCAGTTCATTGAGCTCCCCCACATCCTAGACTAATTAGATAGCTAATCTAATCATCACACTCGATCAATGAGATTGTACGTCAGAAAGATAAATTTCATTCTTTCCTATAATATTCTATCAACAATATATCCCATACTCACATCATCCTAACTCAATGCCCCAATTCAAGGCACCATGGGTGCAATATCCCTCTCAAAGGCATCACCATACCTCCCAATAATTTTCTCAAAAATAGAGGGATTGAATTTCTCCTCCAAGAGTTCAAGAAAGTATAATATTTGAGTAATGGTACATCTTCAAATATCTCTTCACACTATGCACCTCCCTGATTGAACATCCTAAATTTGTAAGTTGATCCTTTGTCCATAGAAAGTAATATATAGCCATAACATATCTCAAATAATATATAATAGTAGTGCAATCATAGTCACCTGCTCCTAAATCCTCATCCTAGTATACCCCTACTAGACTCCTCTTTTTTGCATGTTCTAGATTCATTGGAGGAAATTTCAACATAAGAGTGACCTCCTAAAGAAAATTAATAAAATAAATGCTATGAATTTTAGAGGGAAAAGAAGAGAACTATTTCTTTTTTAATTGTATTTTTGGCTTATCTCCTTATAGGTTTACTCAAATTTCAAGTGTAGACACTCATTGGATGCATAATAAAATTCCACATCCAATGAGTACCCATTATGCATACTTTTGAGAAGATCCACATTGATAAAAAAAAAATGAAGATACATTAAAAAAACATGTTCAACACTTTTTTTTAATGTATCTTCATTTTTTGTCAATGTGGGTTTTCTCAAAAGTATGCATAATGGGTACTCATTGGTTGCGGAATTTAATTCCACATCCAACGAGTGTCTACACTTGAAATTTGAGTAAACCTATAAGGAGATACACGAAAAATACAATTATAAAAAGTAGTTTTTCTTCTTTTCCCTCCAAATATTTACATGTACCTCTTTTTGAATTTAAAGGATTTTGATTAGTTTATATATTATGATACGGAAATTTCCTCTAATGGGAGTATATGTATCTAAGTGAAACATCCAAGTGCACTAATTCTACTAAAGTGCAAGGGATGGACTCAATCCCTCCCTTACTCCTCAAATGACTTAGCATCTTTGTCAAGGCTCCACTACTCAATTTCTATATCGCTAATAGTCTCATAATGGTTAGAAGGGACCAGGTTGGGCTTCTATTGGAATGGTTGCATATGGGTTCCTCCTCAAATAATATGATCACTGATACCCTCAACGTATATCCCAATTTACTCTTTCTCACCAATGGCATACATTTATATGTCTCTCCCTCTAGAAATCCAACCAGTTAATTGCAGTTAGTGGAACTTCTCTTATGGCCACAAATAAATATTCTCCCAATATCATAGCACAATCATCCAATGGAACTATTTTCAAGTCTAGGCTTCCAAAACAATGTCCAATTTGAATAGGTGTTTCTCAAAGTAACCTTTTGGTTGACCTTATTTATGAGTTCACCACTTTATAGTACTCCCATCCAGCTTTAGCTCACATTGGAAAGACTCATTTGTCTTCTCAACAAATAAATTGTGAGTTGCTCCAATATGTACCAAAGCATCCAAATTATTTCTCATCATTATTGTATACATAAAACAGAGACCAAAGTCCTCTCTCAACCATGAAGAATTTTTTTGTCCTTCCTTCATCACTGCTACAAGTCTCATAGGCATTTTGAGAACTCCTCCTAGCATAGGTTCAAGTGAATCCTCATCTGCAACTAGCATTAGTGTGTCTCCTCCTGCAATGGCTACCTTCTCTATAAGTAACTTCATGGTCTCTTCTCCATCCTCCTATAAAAACTTGAAAAAATTCCCTATCAATGGATAGGCCCATATGAGGTGCGGTCCCTCACACAAGAAGCATGTCTTCTCCTTGTTCTTCTTTATCACGTGTTCTAGTGAATGATCCCTCTTATTCTCTCCTTGTATATAGAAATTACAACTCCACTAAAATATACTCATCACCCCCTCTATGGAAAATCACTCACATGATTATTTTGTGCAAAAAATATACCAATCAACTTTCTTCCTTTTTATTCTCCCTTTTGCAAGTTTAACACTCCATTACTGCAATGGAATCCAGCCTACTACTTCCTTCTTTTTACATACTATATTTTGAAGTCCCTCAACCGATATTAACTCTTTCCTCCTAAATTTGTTCCAAGTCATTAATCCATGTCATCTCTTCTAGATAAAACTTTGCAAAGTTCTCTCCAAATAAAATACAACATTTAACTTCTTTGTGCAAGGCTATTTGTTCACCAAATAGAATATCTACTAAAATTTGGAAGGATCTAATGTCGCATGTGATCTCTCCACCTGTTTACCCCAAGAAATTGACTAATCTGTGATTTCTCTTATTCTATCCAATTTTTTCTTTGCTACTTCAAAATATGCTTCCCATCATTCCTAATCAAACCCATGGTATCTCTTGTAATAGGCCAATAAAAATCCGGCTTAGATGCTTCGTACCAATATGCCACCTCTATGGGCTCTCATTGGTATATCACCCCTCTAAAGTCACTTCAATGGTCATCAACTCTAATCTCACTTAAATGTTGAGGAGTGCTCCAATTACACCTTATCTCTTGGTATAATTTGTTTTCTATCTCTTCGATGTGAGGATTTCTCTTAGTATCGATGCTCTGACACCACATGCAATGACCCTACTATAGAAATCATATAGGAAGGCCAACTAGGTGCTTTCTAGGTGTGTGGCATATGTGTGTTTCTCATCAAAGGTGTTATATTGTTCTTTTACTTCACTTGAACTATTCCTCACTTCGCTAATGTTTTTATTAAGTCTGATAGTGGAAACACTATTTTTTTCCTAATCCAAAACCCAATTCATCAATTAAAATTACACATCACAATTATATATTCGTTTACACGGTCTTATTATAAACACATGTACAAAGTATAATACACCATTTAGAGTATGACATAAACATAACTATGTGTCTAAGGTGGACTGCAACCTAAAACCCCACCAAATATATTATAAAGTTGGTATAAAATACAAATACATACGCTTCTTCCCTATTGAATTGCACCCTATAGCTCCAGGCTATCACATAACCTCTATGGGTCACTAGAATCTCTGACCCACTGTTATCCACACATCCAATGGGTCATTCACTAGGTTGGGTAACTTGGACACCTGTAAGGTAAAAGAACTCATGCTTCCTCCTATGTTTGTGCACTTACCTTACCTATTAGGTGCTCATTTGAGCCCATTCGAACCTTGCAACTTCCACAACTTCAGCCTTGTCACACTTGAGTCATGTATCAAGTAGTTGTTCTACCTTTTGGGTGATAGTTGAGTTGTCCCACTCAAAAACCCTGTCATTGGCCTCTCCTCTACTATACGATATTTTTTTTAGCTACCAATGCACACTTTTTTGCATCATGCTATAGCCCTCGCTCCATTCCATAATTTATCACACCCTCCTAGTGTTGAAATATGTAACTAGGTTTGGTGTTCGTAATGACAAATGTAATCATGATTTTATGTATTTGATGTAAAGAGAAAAATAAATGTATTATTGTCATTCTTGAGGCATGGGTTAAAGGCTCAAGGGATAATTTATTTTATAGGTCAAGAAAGTTTCTACGGCTTGTCTTTGAGTCAAAAACTCATAAGAGTCATTGTTATGTGAAGAAGACACTTTTGGGCATGTTGTATATTGTAAAGAAAAAAATATTTGAGTAAAATACCCTTGAAGACCTTGTCATGGTGCCTCAAGCAAGTTAGCTTTCATTAAAGACCAAGTTGGCCACAAGGAAGCAATATGTACCCCTCTAAATCCGATATATATAAGGACTTCAACCTCATTTGGACACACAATAAGAAATTTTGATCTCCTTAAGAAAAAAGTTGGAAAAGGACAAAAATCAAGGATAAGAAGAAGAAAAGAAAGATCAAAGTTTTTGGATCTCTCTCTCTCTCTCTCTCTCTCTCTCTCTCTCTCTCG